>MU730171.1:214656-229329 GCA_026770625.1 Nicotiana glauca
GGGGGGGGGGGGGGTGGTCTTGTTCCCGAACACTTTGGGGAACCTAGTCAGCCTGAGATTTCTTCATCATATTTAGCTACTAGATGAGTTACCCTATTGCAGCTGAGGTGCTGTTGTTCTCGGCTACATGTACAGGCAGATGTGTCGGGCGAGCATGGGCACCCAGAGTGATGTTTGTGGCTTTTTGACGCTTCTATAGGTGACAACATATTCGAATAATCTGTTCATTAGTTCCAACTCTACCTAGTTAGAATGTATCTTAAACCTTATGTCAACTTTGTATTTTAGGTTTGGGCCTGGGAGCAGTTCTTGCAATTTCATCCACCTCTACCATAATTACCTCTTAATGTAGCACCTCCATTTCTCCCTCTAGCCAGGAGGTGGGTTCTCCGCCGTACACTTTTACGATAGTATGATGCTCATCATAATCTCCCCCTCTAAAGGGATGTCTTGGATCTGCTGGAGGGCGCACAGGTAAATATGTACCTAAACTTACCTGGTATAGATTAACTTAGTGTTGCTCATACTCACGTTTTGTGTTCTTATTTGATAGTTCATCTGGATGCCATACAACGACGCTTTGATAGCTGCCCTGCCAGATTATTGCTCGGCCGACCGACTGATTTGGAGCACTTCTGCCCCGCTCATATGCCTCGATATTGTGGAGAATCATGCCTCAGAGTGGGTACTTCGCTAGTTTGGCCGCCCACAGTATATACCGAGGAGGCCTATATAGGAGCCTACACATTATCAGAGGGATGATCATTCCAGGGCGGACGATGCATTTATAGCATGGTTAGCGGCGCAGATCCATATTTGGGACCAGCGAGATCGGATGATTCCTCCCCCACCTACACAAATCCAGGTGGTGTCTATTCAGAGGTATATGTCCTAGTACCTCCACGTTACCCCACTTTTTATCGGGAACATCGGGAACCCTATTCATCAGGCTGGCGGTCAGTACATTCCATACATCGGGCGACACGAGGCCCTGGTATGTTTTCTATTATTATTAATTATATAACTATAACTTAGTGCAATATATGTAGTTTATATTTTATATGTTGTACATGCTATTGGACTACATACACTTTATTAGATAGGACTGCAGATCCAGGATCATGTTGGCGATCCTATGGCCACCTTGTAGGATTACAACCGTCGATTTATAGAGGTGGCTGCCCGGTCACTTTAGCGAGCACGAGAGGATTAGCGTTTGGTACACATTCCTGATTATGTGGAGCCAGGGTAGTACGAGCGAGGCCCTGGTGTTGCACGAGGTGGTGGTGCCCGACAAGGTGGTGGTGCCCGACAAGGTGGTGGTGCCCGACGAGGTAGTGGTGCTCGACAAGGTGGTGGTGCCCGACAAGGCGGGGGTACCGGACGACGTGGTGGTGGGCAGAGAGGAGGTGGTCCCCATCAAGGGGGCGTTGAGGCCCCTGCCGATGATGTTGCTGCTGATCTAACGGGTTGTCTACATGAGACGGACATGCTGTCATACAGCCTTGGGATAGATCTCACTCTAGGGACTTTGCAGGTGACCCAGTCAGGTCAATTATTGATCACAGGCACGGACCTTTCTTGAGTGGATTGGGATACATACTTTCCAGGCCCGTCTACTGTTGCTGAGGATCGGCCGACTTGAGATTTACATAGTGGGCACCGGCTAAGTATGGTTCATCATCACAAGCGCAAGTATGGTTTTCTTAGTATTGAATTACAATTTGTTTTTTTCTTCTCATTTATTTTCCATAACTTTATTAATTTCCTTTTTAAGGCTTTGTGCGATGCTAACATGGCTGCGACAAATGATTACATTCAGGAGCCCAACGAGATCGTGGTAAGATAATTTGTTGTGACTTATTATATACTTTGCTATACTGAGCTTTCTATTCTAATGTAGGTTTCTACTAGACTGACGGCCCCTTCTGCCGATCCGGTCAGCACCATTGATGATCATGCTGTGGCGCATCCATCTATAAGGAGGTGAATTGATGATGACGATCCCGATAGCGCACCCAGGCGGGATGCGATAGGTCTCAGGCCAGCGGCTTCGTTGAAGCACACTGGATGTGGAACACATTGATTTTCTTTCCCTTTTTTTTATATTTGATGTAAATAATATTTTTGTATATACATTAACAACAAATTTAATATAATATGCGCAATACTTTTTTATTTCTCTGTTCATTAGTTAGTTTCGTACTACAACACAAACACAAGCATTAAAACTTAACTTCCATTACAGTTAATGAAAATAAAGTTCAGTACAACTAATTTAGTTTAATACTAAAACACAAACACAAACACAAACATAGCAACTTAACATAATTAAAATTTAGTACAACTAAACATAAAGATAAAGTAATACACTAAACACATACATGTCAATGTTTAGTCCCTGCCGTCCCATATTCTCTGCTCCAACCACTTAAATTGTTCTTCCAGCTTATTTTTTTCTTCTTCTACCTCTTTCAGTTTCGCTTTCATCTCTGCAACCTCTCTTTTATGTTCTCTTTCACGTTCTCACTGTTGTACAAAAATTATGAAGATGCTGCAAATATTCTTTGTAGCATTCCTGATAACAGGGTTCATCAATGTCGTGCACCCTTTTTCTCGCGAAATCAGGTTTATGATATTTGGGAGGATGACTAATTCCTTTTGGGAATTGGGTTCACATTTGAAGAGTCGCCACCTAATGATTAGGGTGCATTAGGACACCAAAAGGGGTCTTGATTTGAGCAATCAGAGATAGGGTAAGGGCTTGAAATTACTCTAAGGGGAAGGTGTTAGGCACCCCTCAGAATTCACTAGTGTGGTTCCCGGCTAGACAATTATTGTGAATTTAGGTGAAAATAACATATAGACAAATAAAGCTTCAAATAAGAGGGGATTTTCACATAATGGTTTACAAATAAACAAAGTTGGAAAGAACAATTAGAAAAGCTAATTTTTAAAAGAAAGAGCTGAAATTGCTAAAAGAAGTAAAGAAATAGAGGGAGGGGGTCCTAGGTTTATTAAAAATATAGATCACCCCACACAATGTCTGGTAATCACTCCTCAATGAGGGTCCACACGTGACATTATCGCATGGTCATCATATCCGTATCTACCCTTCCCACCCCATCAAGGTATTAAAGCACAGACTGGTCTCGATTACTTATTGCATGCTATTACCTGTCCCAATCCTATCAGTCCCAGAGGCACTAAGGATTACTAATCCTAAAGAGGAGGGATATTGGGCTTACTTGAGGTTTCAAAAGGTAAAAATCTAACACGACATACAAAATACATATTGCACATTTAGGGGGAAGCATATAAACAAACAGAGGCTCAATTACACCTCCTTGAACAGAAAAGCACATAATTAGCATAACTTTCACATTCTGGTTAAGGTCTGGTTAAATACAAAATATGAGAGAACTTAAAGGTTGAGGCAGGCTGATTTGTTACATAATTCAGATAAGAAGACCGAATCAGGCCTGCCTGCTAGTTGTAATTAATAGAACAAATTCAGTTTCGTTATTACCATTTGCCTAAGTGTTAAGACTGGGTCCTATAGGCATGATTCTACTGAATTCAGAAAATAGTAAGGCTTGAAATAAATTGTTTGAATACATACTTGTTAAACTTGCTAAGTTAGGGAATCAAATTATTAGAAGAGAGGCAGGATTTAACGAATTGATTATAAATTCTGCAGCTGATAGTATGCATTATTACTGGTTTTATATCTAACATTGAGTGAGGCGAATCAGATTCAATTAGAAATTCCTATAAGCATGCTTTCTATGCATTGCTGATTTTAAACTTTGTAGGCATGGTGTAAAAAATGCAGAAGCCTTATAGACATGGTATCTAAATGCATAAGGCTTGTTTTAAACCTATAAACATGGTATCTAGATGCAAAAATTTTTTACGACCTACAAACATGGTATCTAGATGTAATTGAATATGCAGAAGTGAACAATCCTATAGGCATAATTTCTATACGAAGTTGGATATGCAGAATTCAGAATAGACCTATAGGCATGATTTCTATTTGAATATGCAGAATTCAAGATACCTATAGACATGGTTTCTATGTGAAGTTGGATATACAGGAATATAGTAGTCCTATCGTCATAATATCTATATGTATTTGAAATATGCAAAATTATAATAGACCTATAGACATGATCTCTATATGTAGCTGAATATGAAAAATTGTAATAGACCTATAGACATGATTTCTATATGTATCTGAATATGCAAAATTATAATGGACCTATAGGCATGATTTCTACCCTTTGCATATATAGTTACCCACCCTTTTTCACTAGCCAACCCCAAGCATTTATTGAATGAATAAAAATTACATCAGAAAAAGTAAGATAAAGTACAACCAAAGGTGAGCCTGATTCAGACTTTCTATCTGAAATATGAGATAGACCAACTCAAACACCATTGATCCAAAGCCTTTCTCCAATATGAGTGTGTCAAAGTTCCCTAAGAGCCTCAATAGGACTCAGGGCAATGCTCACACCCAAATTATATCACCGGAATAGGGACAAATGCAATGCAGAAGGGCCATCCCTCAAGTGTCCAAGTTCAGAGGGAACTCAAAGGGTCCCAAGGCAATGCTCACAAAAGGGGGACAGGACTTAAAGTCTAAGAGAGAGTGCAAGTGAAGAACAGAATTCTAAGGAATAATGGTGAGGGAAACAACTACAAACAAGTACAAAAAGGGGTTCAGGGGAATAGGGGAATTACAAAGAGTCTATTGCTTAGGCTAGGGCAGGCTTTAGGCATGCCCAGCAACGGAGGATGCTGGCATGCCTATAAGTCTGTCAAAACACACAATATTACAGGCTAGAATCCCAGGGGATCAAGTTTGAGTCATGGACAATAAATTGCATATTTCCATGCATCAAACCATAGCATAAATACATAGGGGGTGGGGTTTTGGGATTACAATAGATTTAGAATAAGCAGAAGGAAATTACAACATGCTAAAGTAAGCATTGAACTATACATAAGCAGTAGGCAGACATGCAGGCAAAGGTAGTAAATAAACACACTGTTGTGATTGCTGAAAACTTTATTCAAGACATACCAGTTTCAAAGAAGCAAAATACAACAGTAGCAGTACTTGAAAAACAGGCCACGGCACAAGTAACAAGAGAGAATGTTTTTTAAATGTGAGTGTGAGTTCAGAAAACTAAGTGTGTTCGTGTGTCTTTGTGTCAATGAAAGATCAGGTATTTATAGTGTAAAAACAGGCTGAAAAATAGGGCAAGAAAATAACCATGTACCAATTAAAATCAATCAGTAGAAGAACTTCCTTTAATTAAGGAGTTCAAACTTAAACGGTAATAAACAGAAATCACTTAAGGAAAGGGATTAAGTAAGCATCATGTGCAAAGTAGGCAATTAGGGGTAAATACATAGGAGTTTAATTAAAGGAGGAATCTTTAAAATACATGGTTAAACAAATAAGGTAAGATACCCAATAAAATCAATCAGTACATAGTAAATTAAGGAGTCAGGGATTCGAAATTACTGGTTCATGAGTGAACCAAGTCAGAAAGGCTAAGGAAGGTTTTCGAATCAAACCAAGTAATAGGGAAATTAGGAAATCAAGGAAAGAATCAATCAGACTTACACAAAGGAGGTCTGAAATCAGTCAAAAAATTGAAAGTCATTTTAGCAGGGAAGCTCAACATATATAAAGAGTACACAAGTATTAGGCATGCGAGGCTGAATTTAGGATAAAGAAAAAGCGTCATGCAATCACAAAAATCAATAAGTAGTGAACTACAGGAACATGGTAGTCATCTTAGTGACAAAAAAGAGGGAGAGTATCAAATAGCATGTAGAGGGTCTAGTAGAAAGACATTAGAAGAGTTTGGCAGGAAATCAGAATCATATAAAGAAACAAGGTTGAAACAAAGATTTCGAAACTCAGTCGAGCAGTAGATGAAACAATCTTCAGAAACTCGAATAGGTCCAAAGAAGTTAGGGTTTTGAAATCAAACAAGTTCAAAGATGAAGAACAAGAAATTCACATAGTGAATAGTCTCAATACTCGAATGAAATTCCAAATTTTAGGGTTTTGCCATCAATCAAGTGTAGAGATGAAAGGACAAGTAATCAATGCAAAAATACTAACGAAATGAGTTTAGAAATCTCAGAAAGAAACTGAGACTTTTAACATGCATTTTCTAGTAGAAGAACAATCATAAGAAACATAGTAGAAGAACACATAAAGAAACATAATAGAAGGAACTCGTAAAGAAATGCAGTAGAAGAAACACATAAAGAAACATAATAAAAGAAACACATAAAAGAAATGTAGTAGAAGAAACACATAAAGAAACATAATAGAAGAAATACATAAAGAAACATAATAGAAGAAACTCATAAGAAATACAATAGAAGAAACACATAAGAAATACAGTAGAAGAAACACATAGAAAATAGAATAGAAGAAACATATAGGAAATACAGTAGAAGGAACGATATAAGAAATACAGTAGAAGAAACACATAAGGAATACAGTAAAAGACACACATGAGAAACATAGTGGAACATGCTTAATGATCAGAGAAACTTTAAAGGATAACTCAACGAAACCCTAAATTGGAAGGTATAGTTTTGAAAGAACTTTGAGAAAATGTTTAAAAGCTTAGAGAAAACACAGATATACAACGGATCTAAAAGAATCGGAAAAACCTCAAAGGGTTAGGGTTTCAAAAGAACCCAGGTGATGAGAAAGGCTTGGAAAGTCATTGATCTGAGCCGGAGAAGCCGAGATCAGGCTCGAATAACCATGGCTGGCCGGAGCAAGGTCGGAGACGGCTATAGAACCCGAATCAAATAAAGTCTGGGCCAAGCTTCCTCATGGTCAGGCCTTGAAACCACAGTAACCAGGCGTGTAGGAGTTATAGGAGGCCGGTATAGGACTTCAATAACCTTGAAAGCCATGGATTCCGGTGGTTTTAGGGCGGAAGTGGAGGGAGGCGTCTAGGATTTGAGAATATTTGGGAGACAATTGAGAGAAAGGGGGGTTTCAAAGGCTGCTGGGGATGCAAAATGACTAGGGTTTGGGTGTAAGGGGAAATTAAAAAGGGAAAGATTAAAAGGTGATCGTTGATCATTTTGATCAACAGCCAAGATTGAATGGGGAATCCGGGTGGGTTGTTTAGAAGGGTCTTGGGTCGGGTAGATTGGGTAATTGGGTTAGGTAATTGAGTTTAGGAATTGGGTTTAATTAGAGGTCCAAATCCGGCTAAAATCGAAATGCAAATGGGCTATCATTTAAATAGCCATTTTCCCTAATTTATTTTATAAAAAATAATAAATAATTTCTGGAAGTAAATTAAATGCACTAAAATGATTAATAACATATAATTATCAATTTGAAAATACTGGAATTAATATTTGTAAATATAAACACAATTAAATCTTAAAAAGGGCTAATATTGTAATTATATGCAATTTAACGTTAAAAATACTAAATAAATTCGTAAAAATATGCAAAAATATATATTAGATATATTTTAGTATAAATATGAGAATCCAATAAATGAATCACCAAAGTGATAATTTTGGGAATTATTATTAGGTTTTTTATGAATAAAAATAGGGGAATAAGTTGGTTTAAAAATCTTTAAAAATTAAGGAAAATAATAAAATATTTGGACATGCTTATATATACGTATATATGCTATTTTGAAAGGCAAGGAAAAATTGGGTATCAACAACTGCCCCTCTTTACCCGGAAAGGATAAAAGAGTTGTCGAGTAAAGATATGATGGCCAATTTTGACCTGGCGAAACGGTTTGAAGAGGTTTGGCCGTGCTTTGGCTTCTCAGCTGCCTACATATCCCTGGTCTTACAGGAATTAGTCCATATGTAGTTCAGGATCCGCCGACGGAATATGTCGATAGAGACTTTCCAAGAGCGGACGCAATATTCAGGATGAGGTGAATGATTAAGGTCTGATGGGGCTGCGAGAACTGGAGCGGAATCACTTCTGTCGATATGGATGTTGCTCGCCAGTTTACCTACAAATAAGCAAATACAAGCATATATTGTGCATAAATTTAAACGTAATACAAATTTTCGTCGGACCATGAATGTTGTCTTTGGACGGTAGGATGACGTCCTTAGACCATGATGTCCTGGGCCATGATGCGTATAATAAAGGATTCGAAGGACATGAAATGATGCTCTTGGGCTATGAGAATGATGTATTTTTGAATAATGATATGCAAAAGATTAAAGGAATCCTTAAGCCATGGCATGGCGTTCTCAGGCTATGCGAATGGTGCCTCCGAATAATGATGCTCTTGGATAATTTGGTGATCTTTTGGCCTATGAAATGCAGTATTTGGTGATCTTTCAGCCCATGAGATGCGTAAATATAGTGGCTATCTTTCATCCATACATAGTATAAATAAGGTGGCAATCTTTCAGCCATGCAAGCGTAAATAAAGCAGCGATCTTTCAGCCATGCAGAATGTAAAATAAAGCGGCAATCTTTTAGCCATACAGAATGTAAATAAGTTGGTGATCTTTCAGCCATGCAAGATTAAATAAAGCGGCGATCTTTCAGCCATGCAGAATGTAAATAAGGTGGCAATCTTTCAGCCATACAAGTGTAAATAAAGCGGCGATCTTTCAGCCATGCAGAATGTAAATAAGGTGGCGATCTTTCAACCATGCAGAATGTATAATAAAGCGGTGATCTTTCAGCCATGCATAATGTAAATAAGGTGGCAATCTTTCAGCCATGCAAGCGTAAATAAAACGGCGATCTTTCAGCCATGCAGAATGTAAAATAAAGCTGTGATCTTTCAGCCATGCAGAATGTAAATAAGGTGGCGATCTTTCGGCCATGCAAGCATAAATAAAGTGGCAATATTTCAGCCATGCGGATGCAGATGGAGACTATGTTTAGTCTCGGAAGGCAGAATTGTAGCCTTATGTAACGCAAAAAATGCAGATGGAGACAGTGTTTAGTCTTGGAAGGCAGAATGGTAGTCTTATGCAATGAAAAAAAAATGCAGATGGAGACAGTGTTTAGTCTCGGAAGTAGCCTTATGCAATGCAGAAAATGCAGATGGAGACAGTGTTTAGTCTTGGAAGGCAGAATGGTAGCCTTATGCAATGTAGAAAATGCAGATGGAGACAGTGTTTAGTCTCGAAAGGCAGAATGGTAGCCTTTTTCTCGTGAAATCGGGTTTATGACATTTGGGAGGACAATTCATTCCTTTTGGGAATTGGGTTTCCATTTTTTGAAGAGTCGCCACCTAATGATTAGGGTGCATTAGGATACCAAAAGGGGTTTTGATTTGAGCAACCAAAGATAGGGTAAGGGCTTGAAATTATTCTAAAGGGAGGGTGTTAGGCACCCCTCAGAATCCACTAGTGTGGTTCCCGGCCAGACAATTATTATGAATTTAGGTGCAAATAACATATAGACAAATAAATCTTCAAATAAGAGGGGATTTTCACATAATGGTTTACAAATAAACAAAGTTGAAAAGAACAATTAGAAAAGCTAATTTTTAAAAGAAAGAGCTGAAATTGCTAAAAGAAGTAAAAAAATAGAGGGAGGGGGGTCCTAGGTTTATTAAAAATATAGATCACCCCACACAATGTCTGGTAATCACTCCTCAATGAGGGTCCACACGTGACATTATCGCGTGGTCATCATATCCATATCTACCCGTCCCACCCCATTAAGGTATTAAAGCACAGACTGGTCTCGATTACTTATTGCATGCTATTACCCGTCCCAATCCTATCAGTCCCGGAGGCACTAAGGACTACTAATACTAAAGAGGAGGGATATTGGGCTTACTTGAGGTTTCAAAAGGTAAAAATCTAACGCGACATACAAAACACATATTGCACATTTAGGGGGAAGCATATAAACAAACAGAGGCTCAATTACACCTCCTTGAACAGAAAAGCACATAATTAGCATGACTTTCACATACTGGTTAAGGTCTGATTAAATACCAAATATGAGAGAACTTAAAGGTTGAGGCAGACTGATTTGTTACATAATTCCAATAAGAAGCCCGAATCAGGCCTGCCTGCTGGTTGTAATTAATAGAATAGATTCAGTTTAGTTATTACCCTATGGCTTGCCTAAGTGTTAAAACGAGGGCCTATAGGCATGATATCTACTGAATTCAGAAAATAGTAATGCTTGAAATAAATTGTTTGAATGCATACTTGTTAAATTTGCTAAGTGAGGGAATCATATTATTAAAAGAGAGGCAGGATTTAACGAATTGATCATAAGTTCTACACCTAACGGTATTCATTATTACTGGTTTTATATCTAACATTGAGTGAGGCGAATCAGATTCAATTAGAAATTCCTATATGCATGCTTTCTATGCATTGCTGATTTTAAACTTTGTAGAAATGGTGTAAAAAACGCAGAAGCCTTATAGACATAGTATCTAAATGCATAAGGTTGTTTTAAACCTATAAACATGGTATCTGATGCGGAATTTGTTTGCGATCTATGAACATGGTATCTGGATGTAATTGAATATGCAGAAGTGAACATTCCTACTGGCATAATTTCTATACGAGGTTGGCTATGCAGAATTTAGAATAGACCTATAGGCATGATTTCTATTTGAATATGCAGAATTCAAGATACTTATAGACATGGTTTCTATATGAAGTTGGATATGCAGGAATATAGTAGTCCTATAGTCATGATTTCTATATGTATTTGAAATATGCAAAATTATAATAGACCTATAGACATGATCTCCATATGTATCTGAATATGCAAAATTGTAATATACCTATAGACATAATTTCTATATGTATCTGAATATGCAAAATTGTAATGGACCTATAGGCATGATTTCTACATGTTTTGAATATGCAAAATTGTAATGGAACTATAGGCATGATTTCTACCCTTTGGATGCATAGTTACCCACCCCTTTTATTCACTAACCAACCCAAGCGTTTATTATAAATTATTATAAACGAAAATGAATAAAAATTACATCAGGGAAAGTAAAAAAAAAATACAACCAAAGGAGAGCCTGATTCAGACTTCCTGTCCTAAATATGAGATAGACCAACTCAAAGACCATTGATCCAAAGCCTTTTTCCAATCTGAGTGTGTCAAAGTTCCCTAAGAGCCTCAATGGGAATACGGGCAGTGCTAACACCCAAATTGCATCACCAGAATATGGACAAGTGCAGTGCGGAAGGGTCAGCTCTCAAATGTCCCAGTTCAGAGGGAACCCAAAGGGTCCCAAGGCAAGGCTCACAAGAGGGGGGCATGACTTAAAGTCTAAGAGAGAATGCAAGTGAAGAAAAGAATTCTAAGGGAATAAAGGTGAGGTAAACAACTACAAACAGGTACACAAAGGGATTCAGGGTATTGGGGAATTGCAAAGAGCCTATTGCTTAGGCTAGGGCAGGCTTTAGGCATGCCCAGCAATGGAGGATGTTGGCATGCCTATAAGTCTGCCAAAACACACAATATTAGAGACTAGGATCCCAGGGGATCAAGTTTGAGTCATGGACAATAATTTTCAGTATTGCCATGCTTCAAACCATAGCATAAACACATAGGGGTGGGGTTTTGGGATTACAATAGATTTAGAATAGGCAGAAGGAAATTACAGCATGCTATAGTAAGCATTGAACTATACATAAGCAGTAGGCAGACATGCAGGCAAAGGTAGTAAATAAACACATTGTTGTGATTGCTGAAAAGCTTAATCAGGACATACCAGTTTCAAAGAAGCAAAATACAGCAATAGCAGTACTTGAAAAATAGGCCACGACACAAGTAACAAGAGAGAATGCTTTTTGAATGTAAGTGTGAGTTCAGAAAACTAAGCGTGTTCGTGTGTCTTTGTGTCAATGAAAAATCAGGTATTTATAGTGTGAAAACAGGCTTAAAAATAGGGCAAGAAAATAACCATATACCAATTAAAATCAATCGTAGAAAAACTTCCTTTAATTAAGGAGTTCAAACTTAAATGGTAATGAATAGAAATCATTTAAGGAAAGAGATTCAGTAAGCATCTTGTGCAAAGTAGGCAATTAGGGGTAAATACATTGGAGTTTAATTAAGGGAAGAATCTTTAAAATACACGGTTAAACAAATAAGGTAAGATACCCAATAAAATCAATCAGTACATAGTAAATCAAGGAGTCATTCATGAGTGAACCAAGTCAGAAAGGCTAAGGAAAGTTTTCGAATCAAACCAAGTAACAGGGAAATTAGGAAATCAAGGAAAGAATCAATCAGACTTACACAAAGGAGGTCTGAAATCAGTCAAAAAATTGAAAGTCATTTTAGAGGGGAAGCTCAGCATATATAAAGAGTACACAAGTCTTAGGCATGCGAGGCTGAATTTAGGACAAAGAAAAAGCGTCATGCAATCACAAAAATCAGTAAGTAGTGAACTACAGGAATATGGTATCATCTTAATGACAAACAAGAGGGAGAGTATCAAATAGCATGCAGAAGGTCTAGTAGAAAGACCTTAGAAGAGTTTGGCAGGAAATCAGAATCATATAAAGAAACCAAGGTTGAAACAAATATTTCAAAACTCAGTCGAGCAGTAGATGAAACAATCTTCAGAACCTCGAATAGGTCCAAAGAAGTTAGTGTTTTGAAATCAAATAAGTTCAAAGATGAAGAACAAGTAAATCACATAGCGAATAGTCTCAATACTCGAATGAAACCCCAAATTTTAGGGTTTTGCCATCAATCGAGTGTAGAGATGAAAGGACAAGTAATTAAGGCAAAAATACTAACGAAATGAGTTTAGAAATCTCAGAAAGAAACTGAGACTTTTAACATGCATTTTCCAGTAGAAGAACAATCATAAGAAACACAGTAGAAGAACACATAAAGAAACATAATAGAAGGAACTTATAAAGAAACATAGTAGAAGAAACACATAAAGAAACATAATAGAAGAAACTCATAAATTAACTGTCACGACCCCAACCCCGGTCGTGATGGCGCCCAACACAATTGCTGGGCAAGCCTAACCATATAACACTCACAACTCAATCACACATCCCATTACCAATTTATAACATTAAATTAACAGTTCTACAAGTCTATTAACCAATAATTTAAATAGAAACTGTCTGAAACACTGACATAACCAACATCTCCCAAAGACCTGGGGTCATGAGTCTAGAGCCTCTAAGATAACAGAATAATACTTCCTCAGTAATACTGATGTTCTAAAATGCGGAAATAATAAAGGGATAGGGGAGGAGTAGGGTCCTGCGAACGTCAGGCAGCTACCTCGACAGCTCCTGAGAAGCTCTGAAGCAGCAAATAGCTCAACTATGCTCCCGGGACACCTGAATCTGCACACATGGTGCAGGGAGTAAAGTGAGTACTTCCAACTCAGTGGTAATAGACATATATAATGACTGAAAGAATTAAATCCCGAAATACCACAATGTAAAGCAAACACTAACAATTTAGCATTGTTACCGGTGAAATGGCAACAAGACAAAAATAACTAGATCAGATAAACATCAGAACATGAATGCGACGAAATGCACATGACCGCTGCGGCGTACAACTCGATCAATTTGGGTATCCGCACTCACAGTGGGGGTTCAGACTCCGGAGGGGCTCCTACAGCCCATGGCAATATCATCGTAGCATTCGCTGCAGCGTGCAGCCCGATCCACAATCAGTCAAGTTATATGCATGCAAGCCACACGAGCACAGTCAAATTTATCATTTTCAGTTCCAATTATCAGGAATTATAGCTTAAGTGTTTAAAACTTTAGAAATTTACTAATCATTTCAAGACAGTGTTTAACTCAAGACTGATATCATTAAAACATGCTACGCATTATGGAAACAGTGATAATAATCCCTAAGGGATCCAATTATTCGGTACACAGCCCAAATATGCTCATATCAATCCAAGTAGGATGTTTACTAATCAATTTCTAGTCAGTAACATAGTATGAACATCACTTGGACGGACTAAGCCATAGTCCCCAATCACAAACGACCCCGCACTCACCGTAGAGTACATGTCTCGCCTCAATATAGCGTCACAGTGTGATATACCGGGGTTTCAAACCCTCAGGTCATCATCTACATCTATTACTCACTTCAAGCCGGCCACAAGAATAGTCCGCTATGCCTTTTCCTCTCGAATCCACCTCCTCGCACGTCGAATCTGGCAAAACCACAATGAATACATTACAATTGGCTAAAGAAACATAACCAATCAAAAGAACTCGAAAAACACCAAAAAATCTCGAAGTTGGCAAAACCCAAACCCCGGGCCCACTTCTCGAAAAATTACGAAATTCACACCACCGGATTCCTCGTCTCGCCACGAGTCCGTACATATTAAATTCATCAAAATCGGAGTCCAAATGCTCCCTCAAATCCCAAATTCTCATTTAAAAAACTCAAGCCCTAACCTCCATTTTTAACCTTTAATTCTTTGAGTTTTCAATGATTAATCCATGTTTTTTACACCATAATAACATAATCTGACTCCAAAAATTCATACCTGAAGAAACCCCTTCGAATTCTCCCCAAAATCGCCCAAGAGTCGCGTAAGACGAAGTCCAAAATATTTTTCCTTCTCTTTCAATTTCGTGAACACTGTTCACTTTAATTCCAGGTCGCTTTCC
>MU730171.1:230595-248036 GCA_026770625.1 Nicotiana glauca
AGCGTACCCAGAGTTGTCCTAGAAGCCAACCAATAGCTAAATGACCTTACCAAGCATATACCCGGGGTGATCACTCGTCACCCTATCTTACATAGGTCCGATAATACAACTCCGCTGAAATTTCGCAGTCCATCTAGGCCTTAAACCGTAGAACCACATTGCACTTTCCGAAATCATACTCAAAATCAGAACCTCACGTCAATATTCAGAATAAACTCGAACCAGCTATAATAAACCATGCCTGCAACCTCAGTTAAAATCATGCAATATACCACACAATCCAATACTCGAAACGATAGTCACTATTCACAGCAATTGCCCCCAATATTCGATTACTGATAGGAACCTCTTATTAGCTAAAGTTTCACTCCAACACTTTCGTATCTTGCCAAACGATGATGAAACGCGCAGTAAACCATAACCATTTCTCAGACCAATCATCTATGAAGGCATTTCTTCCCTTTTGACTAATACCACAGCAGATTCCGAGCTGGACCTCGATATTATCCTTTCAACAAGTCGAGATCAAATCTGATCGTATACATTAATGATTTCAACGATCTCTTCTGATCAAACACACCACTCTGGTGATATGACACCTCGACACAGGCCTAAGCCACAACTTGCATAATTCACGCACAGATGATGGGCGGTTTGAACATACTCAAATTATGACAAATGGATCAAACAAAAGAGCTGTACCCCAAGCTCAACAGTACCATTACAACACAAAGCTGAGACCCCGTCTCACATCATAGAAATGGAGTACCTAAATCCTCCTCGAAAGGTCATAACTTCACGTGGCCTTGCCACAACGCGCGATCCTATCCAAACACTGTCACATATGAAGCACCTCAAGTCACCATGCTAAAAAATAGACAGCCACGCACAGATTGATGTCTGAAACCAAGCAATCCATCACACCCACGGTGAAGCAAGTAATATACACCGTCCAATCCTGAAAGGACACAACCAATGCGCCATTCGCCTAGCAACACCCAATACGGACTTTCCTCAGAAACCAGGAAGCAAAGCATACAAAGTAACATATGAAAAACTATTCTCAATATCACACTGTTGCGGCGTGTAACTCAATCCAGATAACATACCCTTGGTGGCGGGCCACCTGATCCACATAATTATCTCACATAGGGAGATGCTCATCGAGCCAAATTTGCTCATTATAACAAAATACCGAGCATCGGTCGTAAGCATACTGAGTGCATGATGATATCTACTTATAGCGTTGTAAGCTACAAAACTCAAACATAACTGAGGTCCTTCCCCCTCAACTTCCACTACGAATCTCGATAGCATTGCACTATATGTGCCCACAGTCCGAAAATCATAACGCCTCACAGCACCGAAAAAGCAACTCATAGATCTCCCCAGATCACTAGCAGGTTCAATAACGATCGAATCAACCTATCCTTCATCGATACAATTCGGGACTAACCAAGCCAACTCAAGATAAACACGTATCCAATCAGCTTACCAACAAACTCATTACCAAGAAGCCTGAAGCTGCTTCTTCCACTACTATAGCTCATCCCGGAGCCATACGATATAGTGCCCGGCGCCAAATAAATGCCAAAATCCACAATCTCGCCCGATGACATGCCCGACCATAAGGAATGCATCCAAAAAAGTCCCTCAATAC
This sequence comes from Nicotiana glauca, assembly GCA_026770625.1. Classification (NCBI taxonomy): domain Eukaryota; kingdom Viridiplantae; phylum Streptophyta; class Magnoliopsida; order Solanales; family Solanaceae; genus Nicotiana; species Nicotiana glauca. The sequence continues at coordinate 232,256 of MU730171.1, forward strand.
CAGAGCTGAATCAATGGTAGAAACCTTTATACTGACATCCGTCACAAAGACCCAATTAAGGAAAGCAATCATTCCCAGCCGTCCGCTGATCTTTGGAATACCAACCACTCTGCTATAACATAATCCGATGCACCTCGCCACGCAACCGATGGCATTTTCCGACATAGCCCATAGCACAATAGTCTAGAATGACCCACATTACGACAACCGGTCTACAACTCAGCATCATATACAGAATCTAACATACCAACAAAGAAGGACCCACTCGGGCCTCCAATTCTAATAGCCGCTAACGGTACCAATACACACTATCCACAAACACTACATAGCTTGAACATGAGAACTCCCAGTCTCCAGTTCCACATAGCACACAAATTACTATGCCTGATCCCAAATTCTGCGATATAAATACATATTACCCCTCGAGTACCCAATCATTCTTTGAAGATATTTTAAAATTCTCCTGTTCCATCAAACACACTCAGATATCAACAGTCGATCTATCAAGAAAATGCCGCAACACTACCGAAGTGCCATCAACTTAATCACATTGCACTTTTTCTGAAACATATACCCTTGTCAAATCACTATGATTAGCAACACCGTTTCCTAAGTCATATGAGGATCATTCACCCTAATCCTGCGAAGATCGATTCTTAAATCACCTGCAGCTGCCTGTGCTGCTTAAGAATTTAATGGCTTCCCATTCCAAATTGAACCGAACCTTACACACACAAATCCCAATCCTCCACAACATATCGCATATACCATGCCACACTAGGATAACACGAGAACTTTTATCTCCCTTCCNTCCAAGGGCATTGTTGCAAAATGCCTATAAAAGCTCATTACCTCGAACACATATAAAGAATTAATCATACCCTTACCATACCGATTCGGTCTATTATCAAGCTATTCCGTCTATCAAATTTCTCTTTTTATTCATCATCCAATTGATATTCATCCTTGCTGTAGCATCACAATGCCTCAATTCAGGCCTACCACACGAGACTCGAACATAAGACCACACTATTTCAGACCCATAGGCCACTGAATACTTTCTCAACCATGCCCAGAAATACCACATTCCAGAATACTTTACTTGAAGAAATTCCTGCGAATCTGAATTCGTTACCATTACTTCATACTGATACATAGAATCCCATAATCAACATTAAATATCACCAGTCTTAATCCTTTTCTAATGGAAACACAGTCTCTAGCCACATACACCACCTTAAGACATCTGATTATTGCATGCAAAATCTTGAACACAATAAAGCCATCCTCGAGAGTCATTCACTCCTATTCTAATTGCAAATTACCTAACTCAACAAACAGAACCACTCGTGCCTTATTAGCACTCTGACACCACAGGATATGATCTCATTCCAATACAAAAAAACATCTTCCTTTTCTACACACTGAGCATTCTTTATCAATAACAGCTCAAGTCATCCTATTATTTCCTCACATCTACGAAGCATCATATAAGCTTAACCAAAATTTTGCTTCACTCGTGCCATTCTCGGCTCATTTTCTGCAACCAGGATTGATCCGCCAGCATATCTCGAAACGAAAACAACATAGCACACAACCGTGCGATCAACTAATCAACAACAACCACCCCAACTTGGCTCGAAGCCATCTATCAGGACACATTTAATAACCCATAATACTTTTACTCTAATGATGCCACAAAATTATAGTGAGATTCAACTCAAATCATCTACTAGTTTATGAAAACACAGATCCTTGGATACTGAAATCCTCTACACACCTCGCATTCATCCCCACATCAGCTGAGTCCACTCTCTGAAGCGACCCAAATTTTCAAATTACAACACTTACCCTTCATTTACACATGAGATCTTCTAACAATATACATAAGAATCGCACCACTTAAGAACACTCCGCAGGATATAACCCACCTGCTTCGTCTCAGTTTAGTATTTCAGCACACCTTCCACCGTTATACACATAATAAAGCTAATTTAGTCTTCATGAGTCTGAACTCATACCGCCACAAGTATTGCACTTTACTTTCCAACTAGGAGATACGAAAATATTCTCCACGCACCCATAAATCGGGCTACAGATCGAATCACAATAGGAATCGAACACTTAACAGTTCACCTACTATCCACAGACTTCTTCGTCACTACCAAGTCACATAGATACATCTCTCAGCACTAACACACTCATCACATGGATATCCAACCGCCATTCCAGCTAATAAGGACAATACTGAACATATAAGTTCAAAACACTTGCTCACACAATCAGCACCTCGGTGCTCAAGCCATAGGCAAAGATCAGGCCTCAAGTCCTCCAGATTGGCCCGATATACTCACGGAGATCATATCTCGCCCCTTGATCGGGGAATCATAAGCCATCGAGGCACATACAATACTGAGCGCTCTCATGCGCATACAGACGTGTGAAAGGAATTTCAAGAGTTATATCTCAAGTTGAATCAAGTACGCATGATAAGAATTCCAAGAAAGTGAAGTTTTCCTAAAGGTTCTATAGCCTCTCGAGGATAAATACAGACGTCTCCATACCGATCCGCGAGTCTCTACTAATTGGCTCATGACTCATGAGGCCTAGTAACCTAGGCTCTGATACCAACTTGTCACGACCCCAATCCCGGTCGTGAAGGCGCCCAACACAATTACTAGGCAAGCCCGACCATATAACACTCACAACTCAATAACACATCCCATTACCAATTTATAGCATTAAATTAATAGCTCAACAAGTCTATTAACTAATAATTTAAATAGAAATTGTCTGAAACACTGACATAACCAACATCTCCCAAAGACCTGGGGTTATGAGTCTAGAGCCTCTAAGATAACAAAATAATACATCCTCAGTAGTACTGATGTTCTAAAATGCGAAAATAATAAAGGGATAGGGGAGGAGTCGGGTCTTGCGAACGTCAGGCATCTACCTCGACAGCTCCTGAGAAGCTCTGAAGTAGCAAATCACTCAACTATGCTCCCGGGACACCTGAATCTACACACATGGTGCAGGAAGTAAAGTGAGTACTTCCAACTCAGTGGTAATAGACATATATAATGACTGAAAGAATGAAATCCCGAAATACCACAATGTAAAGCTAACACTAACAATTTAGCATTGTTAACGGTGAAATGGCAATAGGACAGAAACAACTAGATCAGATAAACATCAGAACATGAATGCAATACAATACACATGACCGATGCGGTCTACAGCCCGATCCATTTGGGTACCCGCGCTCACTGTGGGGGTTCAGACTCCGGAGGGGCTCCTACAGCCCAAACGCAATATCATCATAGCATTCGATGTGGCGTGCAGCCCGATCCACAATCAGCCCAGTTATATACATGCAAGCCACACGGGCGCAGTCAAATTTATCATTTTCAGTTCCAATTATCAGGAATTATAGCTTAAGTGTTTAAAACTTTAGAAATTTACTAATCATTTCAAGACAGTGTTTAACTCAAGACTGATATCATGAAAACATGCTAAGCATCATGGAAACAGTGATAATAATCCCTAAAGGATCCAATTATTCGGCACAAAGCCCAAATATGCTCATAGCAATCCAAGTAGGATGTTTACCAATAAATTTCTAGTCAGTAACACAGTATGAACATCACTCGGACGGACTAAGCCATAGTCTCCAATTACAAACAACCTCGCACTCACCGTAGAGTACGTGTCTCGCCTCAATATAGCGTCACAGTATGATATACCGGGGTTTCAAACCCTCAGGTCATCATCTACATCTATTACTCACCTCAAGCCGGCCACAAGACTAGTCCGCTATGCCTTTTCCTCTCAAATCCACCTCCTCGCATGTCGAATCTGGCCAAAACCACAACGAATACATTACAATAGGCTAAAGAAACATAACCAATCAAAAGAACTCGAAGAATACCAAAAACTCTCGAAGTTGGCAAAACCCGAGCCCCGGGCCCACTTCTCAAAAAATTACAAAATTTACACCACCAGATTCCTCGTCTCTCCACGAGTCCGTACATATAAAATTCATCAAAATCGGAGTCCAAATGCTCCCTCATATCCCAAATTCTCATTTCAAAAACTCAAGCCCTAACCTCCATTTTTAACCTTTAATTCTTTGAGTTTTCAGTGATTAATCCATGTTTTATACACCATAATAACATAATATGACTCCAAAAATTCATACCTGAAGAAACCCCTTCGAATTCTCCCCAATGTTGCCCAAGAATCGCCTAAGCCGAAGTCCAAAATATTTTTCCTTCTCTTTCAATTTCGTGAACACTGTTCACTTTAGTTCCAGGTTGCTTTCCGCTTATGCGGTCAGATAACCACACCTGCGGTCCCGCACACGTGACCAATTGACTGCTTATGCGGTCTCACTTAAAAATCCCTGGGATCGCTTATGCGACCCATAATCCACTTATGCGGTTTTCTCTCAACCGCTTCTGCGGTATAATATCCGCTTATGCGGACCCGCTGAAGCGACCCCTTGTCCGCTTATGCGGAAATACCCTGGGCCACGCCTTCCCGCTTCTGCGACCTCCACGCCGCATCCACGGAACCGCTTCTGCGGCTCTTTTTTGGCAGATGAGGAAATACCAGAAGACAGAAAGATCAGACCTGCAACAATGCTTCAAACTTCCCGTTTAACCACCCGAATTCACAGCGAGGCCCCCGGGACATCAACCAAAGGCGACAAAACATCCTACAATCTTATTCAAACTTTCTCGAACCATCAAAACACTATCGTTAACATCAAAATCCTCAATTTTCCTCAAATCAAAGCCTAAGTTTCTTAAAAACTTTCGATTTGCACATTCGATCAAAAACCCAACCAAACAACGTCCGAATGACCTGAAAATTTGCAGACATATCCAAAATCACTTAACGAAGCTACTGCGACTCTTGGAATTCCATTTCGACCTCGAATCAAAATCTCACACATCAACCGGAATTTGCCAAAATTCGAACTACGCCAATTCAAGCATAATTCTACACCAAGACTCCAAAATAAATTCCTACCGCACTCCTAAGTCACAAATCATCCCCCGAAGCTAACCAAATCACCGAAATTCACATCCGAGCCCTCTAACTATATATTCAACTTCCGATTGACTTTTCCAAAACAAGCTTCCTTCTAAGAGACTAAGTGTCTCATTTGCAACTAAAACCAATTCAATTCTATTCGATCAACTCAAATACTGATATTGAAACATAGAACAACATAATATGGGGGAAACAAGGCTGTAACTCACGTGACGATGGGCCGGGTCATCACAGTAACGCAGTAGAAGAAACCCATAAGAAATACAGTAGAAGAAACAACATAAGAAATATAGTAGAAAAAACACATAAGTAATATAGTAAAAGACACACATGAGAAACACAGTAGAACATGCTAAAGATCAGATAAACTTTAAAGGATAACTTAACGAAACCCTAAATCGGAAAAAGATGGAGGCTCTGAAGGTATAGTTTTGAAAGAACTTTGAGAAAATGTTTAAAAGCTTAGAGAAAACACATATATACAACCGATCTAAAAGAATTGGAAAAACTCGAAGGGTTAGGGTTTCAGAAGAACCCAGGTGATGAGAAAGGCTTGGAAAGTCATTGATTTGAGCCGGAGAAGTCGAGATCAGGCTCGAATATCCATGGTTGTCGGAGCAAGGTCAGAGACAGCCATAGAACTTGAATGAAACGAAGTTTGGGCCAAGCTTCCTCATGGTCAGGCCTTGAAACCACAGTAACTAGGCGTGTAGGAGTTATAGGAGGCCGGTATAGGACTTCAATGGTCTTGGAAGCCATGGATTCCGGTGGTTTTTGGGTGAAAGTGGAGGGAGGCAGCTAGGATTTGAGAAGCTTTGAGAGAGCATTGAGAGAAAGGGGGGATTCAAAGGCAGATGGGGATAAAAAATGACAAGGGTTTGGGGGTAAGGGGAAAATAAAAAAGGAAAGATTAAAAGGTGGCCGTTGATCATTTTGTTCAACGGCCTGTATTGAATGGGGAATCTGGGCGGGTTGTTTAGAAGGGTCGTGGGTCAGGTAGATTAAGTAATTGGGTTGGGTAATTGGATTTAGGAATTGGGTTTAATTAGAGGTCCAAATCCAGTTAAAATTGAAATGCCAATAGGCTATCATTTAAATAGTCATTTTCCCTCATTTATTTTATAAAAAATAGTAAATAATTTCTGGAAGTAAATTAAAGGTTCTAAAATAATTAATAATACATAATTATTAAATTAAGAATATTGAAATTAATTTTATAACTATAAATATAATTAAATCTTAAAAGAGGCCAATATTGCAATTACATGCAATTTAGCTTAAAAAATATCAAATAAATTTATAAAAATATAAAAAATTATTTTAGCTATATTTTAGAATAAATGTGATAATACACTAAATGAATGACCAAAAATGATAATTTAGAGGATAATTATTGGGTTTTTCTTGATAAAATAGGGCAATAAATTAATTTAAAAAATTAAAAAAAATAATAAATCCTTGGAACATACTTATATATGCATATACGTGCTATTTTGAATGATATTTTCCATATAAAAATATACAAGAAAAAATTGGATATTAACAATCAACCCATACCTCAAAATCGCAAATAGCTTCATTGGGAACCTTATAAAACTTGTTCACACAGTGCCAGTAGTGACATCCAACTTCACCATTATACCAACATCTTTGCATCATGTATTTTTTTTCACACTCATACCTTGGTACATAAAGAGGTTGAGACATTTGTGCGTTAAAAAAACCTTATTTTTCTTGAAAGATTTGCTATTACTTATTGTTGAGCGCAGAAAATAACTAGATTAAGCCCGTTATTTATAGGCAAGACAATACACATAGCGTAGTATTTAACCGCGCTATATATAGATATAACGTAGTATTTAACCGCGCTATGCTTTGCATGTTAAAGGTTCTAACGGGTACGAAACAACTTTATGTCAATTGGGCAGCTTTTTCAGTTCGACAAGATAATACTCATAACATAGTATTTAACCACGCTATACTTTGCGTGTTAAAGGTTCTGTCGGGTACGAAACAACTTTATGTCAGTTGGGAAGCTTTTCAGTTCGACAAGACAACACACATAACGTAGTATTTAACCGTGCTATTGTTCGCATGTTAAAGGTTCCGACGGGTACGAAACAGTTTTATGTCAGTTGGGCAGCCTTTTCAATTCGACGAGACAACACACATAACGTGGTATTTAACTGTGCTATGCCTTGTGTGTTAAAGGTTCTGATGGGTACGAAATAACTTTATGTCAGTTGGGTGCTTTTTTCAGTTCGACAAGATAACACACATATATAAAATAACAAACATAATTAATATTAAATTAATTAGATTTATGAAATTTTAATGTTATTTCCAGTTCTTCCGAATATATAATTTTTTTTAATTATCATTAAAAAAATGAAATGGAAAAGTTTAAATCATAATTAACAAATATAATTTTATTTTATAAATCTTGCAACATAAACAAAACAACTAAATATTACAACACAAACTCATTGATAGTTAGGCACAGTAGAATAACACCCACCACGAGCTTGATTACTATTTCCACCCAAACTAGTCGAAGGACATTTTTGACGGTCGTGTCCTGTTTGCGAGCATATACCACGTCTACGCGCATAAAAGGTACCACTTATATCCATTTGGTTCCGTATACGCATTCTCTTCTGCACCTATATTCTACGCAAATAGGACTTGTTACACATCATTTTAAATGATTCAAGCAGCCAATAATGCTCAGGACCTACTGGCTGCAACTATCCACTATATGTGTTTAGGTACTTGGCAACACTATATTGTTGATCAACATAGTTGGTTATACCTAAACCAACTTTTTGAAAGCACTTGATGGCATATGAGCAAGGCATGTGGTAGATGGACCATTTCCCCCAAGAGCATAACCTTCTAGATTCATTTACAGTATGTACATTATTCCCCTGATTTTCATAGATAGCGGTGCGAACTTTAAAATAATTTCTTTCGTTATCATACTGTAAAAATGAATGCCAATGTGTTCGTCGTCTGTATTTCTCAAATCTCTTCATCGGCACTGGCATAAATTCAACACCCCTTTCTATCAATGATGTTACAGCTGCAGACCTTTTAATAAACCTCTCCTCCATCTACTTGAACGACATCCGCACCATGGCTGTGATAGGCAATCCTCTTGCCGACTTCAACAACCCATTGAAAGACTCTGACACATTTGTAGTTAAAGTTACCCATCGTCTGCCACCATCCGCATGCAAAGTCTATTTTTCAGTGTCATGTTGCATTAACCAACGATACGCTCCCTTGTCTTCTTGCCTGATATATGCCATGTGCCTCTAGAATTTATGTTGTTGGTGGTCTGTTGCTGTCATCCACATCAAATAATGCATCCTTATTGGGATATGCCTTATGGAAATTAGCTTTAAAGTGCCTAACATAGAAGCGATGGTAGGCATAAGGTTCTTGCCATGCAGGCAAGTTCTCCACAGAACTTAAGATACTATCGTACCAATCAGATAATAGACAAATACCGGAACGCTGTTTGACAACGTGCTCTTTCAAGTAGTTCAAAAACAGTGTCCACATCTCTTGTCTTTCATTGGCATAAATAGAAAAAGGTAGAGGAAATATTTGTCTATTAGTATCTACTGCCATGGCTATCAACAACTTGATATTGTACTTTCCATAGACATGACTGTCGTCCATAGATATTACAGATCAGCAATGCGAAAAACTATCAATTGCTGGTTTAAACGCCCAAAACACGTAATTGAATATATATTTTGGTTCACCCGTACTCTGATCAAGCTTCCATTCAACAACCGTCCCAGGGTTAAAGTGCTGCAGTGCGGCCATGTACCTGGGAAGAGCTGCTAATGACTTATCCCAGTTACCATAGACTATTTTTGTCACGACCCTAACCCCAGTCGTGATGGCGCCCAAAACATTGCTAGGCAAGCCCGACCAATTATCAATCGCAACCCTTCTCTTATAGAGTTCAATGTCTATTAACAAAGTTTAAATACCAATTAACATAAATAGAAGTCTGAAACAGTAGATAAAATGTGCGGAAATCATAATAACACCACTACATAGCCCACCGATTCGGTGTCACAAGTCAAGAGCCTCTATTACAACTCTAAACAACCTAATACAGAAAATGTTTAGAAATACGAAAAAATAATAAGATAGAAGGAGGAATCGGGTCTGCGGATGTCATGCAGCTACCTCGATATCTCCAGCAAACTCTGATCAACGGGGGAACTTACACTTAGCCTCTGGAACACCTGGATCTGCACACAAGGTGATGGAGTAATGGGAATACTCCGACCCAGTAAGTAATAATCATAAATAATGGCTGACAGTAAGAAATAACGTAAGGGCACTAAGCAGTTCTATATCAAGCAGCAAACAGTGAATAAGTCAAGTGAAATATCCTTAGATCATGTAAGACAGGTAGTTTATCAGGTATTTAACAAGTATAATTCCGTTCCCCGTGCAGAGTAACCATATATCCCTCACAATAACCGAAATAAAAAATAATTGCTGCAGCGTACAGCTCGATCCATATGAATAGTCGACTGTGCTCGCTGGGGGTGTGCAGACTCCGGGAGGGGCTCCTACAGCCCAAGCGCTATATTGATGCGACGCGCAGCCCGATGCACATAAACATTTGATGCGGTGTGCAGCTCGATCCATATAAGTATTTTCTGCGACGTGCGGCCCGATCCATAACATATATAACATCCTCACCATTGGGTTCTCACCCCTCTCAGTCATTCTTGGGCACAATAATATAAGGTAGGGATCTCAGCCCACATATTTCCCCAATTAGGGATTAGCTTTGATAAAACTGGTTCACATTGTTTAAACAAATAGGAACATGACTGAGGATATGATTTTTCAATAAGTAAAGTGATGAAAATTAGTCATAATGCCCCTAAGGTTCTACAAGTCCACACAAGGCCCCAAACATGGCAACTAGCCCAAATCATCATAATAATAATAAAATCTCAATCAAAAATACGGTAAAACCATCAATCGGGATGGACCAAGTCACAATCCCCAATAGTAATGGACCTTACGCTCATCATACAGCGTGTGTCTCGCCTCAACATAGCACTACGTTGTGCAAATTAGGGGTTTCAAACCCTCAAGACACCATTTACAATCATTACTCACCTCAAACCGGCTAAAGATCTAGCTCTCTATGCCCTTACCTCTCAAATCGGCCTCATCGCGTGTCGAATCTGACCAAAATCGGAGCGAATACGTCATAATGTGCTAAGGGAACAAAGCCCAAGTAAAACAATAAAAAATATATCAAAATCTCGAAATTAGAAAACTTGAGCCCCGGGCCCACTTCTCAAAAATCAGAAATTTTTACACCATTCAACTCCTTATCTCTCCACGAGTTCATACATATCAAAAGCACAAGAATCGGAGTCCAATTGACCCCTCAAATCCCCAATTTAAACTCTCTTAATCACAAGCCCTAAATCTACATGTTTAGTCTATAAATCCCTAAAATTTTAGTATCAATTCATGCAATATCACCATAGAATTTTACTTTAGGTCCAAAATCCTTATCTTATCGAAGCTCCCTTGAAATCTCTCTTCAAAAATCGCCCAAAAACTCTAAGTCCGAAGTTAAAAATGAATAAACCTTTCAAAAATTGTGAAGAAGGACCATATATACTTTTTGACCGGTCAAAACCGCATATGTGGTCAAACACATGCTTCTGCGGGACCGCTTCTGCGGTAATTACTCAGCATCTGCGGATTTCACTTAATCCCTCCTAACCGCATCTACGGTCTAATAGCCGCATCTGCGGCTCCGCATCTGCTGCTCTTATTCTGCATCTGCGGTTTTAGGCCCCTTATAGCCTTTCTGCTTCTGCGACCCTAACCACGCACCTGCAATACTGCACCTGCGGTCCCCAAATCGCAGGTGCGAAAACACCAGAAACAGCAGAAAAACCTGCAATTGCACAAGTCCAAAACTCTTCTCGTTAGCCATCTGAAATCAACTCGAGGCCCCCGGGACCTCAACCAAAAGTGCCGAGTCATCCTAAAACCTCATTCAAACTTGTTCCAGTCATCAAAACACCTCAAACAACACCAAAACCATCAAATTACATCGAATTCAAGCCTAAGTTCTTCTAAAACTTCCGAAACACGTTTTTGATCAAAAACCCAACCAAACCACATCCAAATGACCTGAAATTTTACACACACATCCCAAATCGCATAATGAAGCTACAACAACTCTCAGAATCCCACTCCGGCCATTGGATCAAAATCTCACCCATCAACCGGGAATCGCCAAAATACTAACTTCGCCAATTCAAGTCTAATTCTACACCGGACCTCTAAAACCACTTCCGATCACCCTACTAAATCACAAATCATCCCCTGAAGCTAACTGAACAATCGAAAATCACATCCGAGGCCTCTAAAACATAAGTCGACATCCGGTTGAATTTTCCAAACTAAGCCTTCCTTAAAGAGACTAAGTGTCTCATTTCCTACCGAAACCACTCCAAACCAACTTGATCACGTAAAGCACGGATAACGAAGCATAAAGAAGCTAAAAGGGGGAAAACAGAGCAGTAACTCATGAGATGACGAGTCGGGTCATCACATCCTCCCCAACTTAAACAAACGCTCATCCTCGAGCGAGTCAAGAAATATACCTAAAGCCTCAAATAGGTAAGGGTATCTGCTCCGCATCTTTTGCTCGGTCTCCCAAGTAGCCTTCTCCATGGGCCGACCTCTCCACTGCACCTTCCCTGAAGCTACATCCTTTAATCTCAATTTCCGAACCTGACGCTCCAAAATGGTTGCTGGATCTACATCATAAGTCAAATCACCCTCCAACTAAACCGTACAGAAATCCAGAACATGGGACGGGTCTCCAATATACTTCCGGACCATAGAAATATAAAAACTAGTTGCACGCTTGACAAGCTGGGTGGCAAGGCAAGCTCATAAGCCACCTCCCCAATCTTCCAAAGTGCCTCAAAAGGCCCAATGAACCGCGGACTCAATTTCCCCTTCATTCTGAATCTCATAACACTCTTTGTGGGTGAAACCTTCAACAAGACCTTCTTGAAGCTGGTCGAACAAATCATCAATACGAGGCAGGGGATACTTGTTCTTAATTTTTACCTTGTTCAATTGCCTATAATCGATGCACATTATCATTGTGCCATCCTTCTTCTACCCAAACAGAACTGTGCACCTCAATGTGACACACTAGGCCGAATGAACCCCTTATCTAGGAGTTCCTGAAGCTGCTCCTTCAATTCTTTCAACTCTGTTGGTGCCATGCGATAAGGTGGAATAGAAATGGGTTGAGTGCCTGGCACCAGGTCAATACCAAATTCAATATCCCTGTCTGGTGGCATGATCTCGACAGGTCTGTAGGAAATACATCAGGGAAGACCCTCACAACTGGGACAAAATCAATGCTGGGAGTCTCAGCTCCAACATCCCTCACAAAGGCAAGATACGATAGACAACCCTTCCCAACCATACGTTGGGCCTTCAAGAAAGAAATCACTCCACTCGGAACATTATCAGTCACACCACGCCACTTGATACGTGGTACACCCGGCATAGCTAAAGTGACTATCTTAGCATGACAGTCTAGAATAACATAACACTGAGATAACCAATCCGTGCCCAAAATAACATTAAAGTCCACCATGATCAAAAGCAATAGATCAACTCGGGTCTCCAGACCTCCAATAGTCACAACACACGACCGATACACACGGTCCATAACAACAATATCGCCCACCGAGGTAGACACATGAACAGGTAAAGCAAGAAACTCCTGGGGCACACCCAAATAATAAGCAAAATATGAGGACACATAAGAATAGGTGGAACCAGGATCAAATAATATGGGGGCATCTATGTGGCAGACTGAAACAATACCTGTAATGACAGCATCTGAAGCAATGGCATCTGTCCTGCCTGGAATAGCATAAAAATGAGCCTGGCCACCGCCTGATCGACCTCTCCCTCTGGGGTGACCCTGGCTGGCTGGGCGGGTGGTGAAGTAACTGGAGCGGAAGTCGAGGGCTGACCCCTCTACTGATGCTAACCGTCACGGAGTCGAGGACACTACCTCCTCAAGTGACCAAACTCTCTGCACTCATAACAACTACCCGGTGCGGGAGATGGGGATTGAAGGGAACCCCTCGTACCCGAGTGACTAGCAGGTGCACTCGGCGCAGAAGAACTCTGAGCTGATGGGGCATGAGATGAACTCTGAGCCGGGAGGGCACTGAGTGAAGACTGGCCCTATTGAGACCCATGATGACCACGACCTGAAGATGCCCCACGATACTCTGGACGGGCCGACTGAGCAGGCCTAAAAGAACGACCTCTACCATGCTGGAACGGTCCCCTTGAATGAGCACTACTGTAACTGCCCGATCCACGAGGCTTTTTGGCCTCCCTCTCCTTTTGATCCCGACAACGAACTGACTCGATATCACGAGCGATATCCACCACCTCCTCGAACGTAGCACCTAATAGACACTTTCTAGTCATCAGAATACGAAGATGGTAGTTAAGGCCATCCACAAATCTCTTGATCCTCTCATGATCTGACGGAATCATCCAGGTGGCATGAAGAGCCAACTCCGAAAACCTCATCTCGTACTGAGTCACGGTCATATCTCCCTACATCAACCACTCAAACTGCCTACGCAACTCCTCTCTGCAGGACTGCGGTACATACTTCTCCAAGAAGAGAGTGGAGAACTGCTGCCAAGAAAGGGGTGCTGCACCAACCGACCTACACCTCTCATACGCCTCCTGTGAGCATGTGATTTTTGCTTCGCTTGAATTATTCCTATAGAATTCTTAAAATTAGGATTTTTCTTTATTATTTGAATTTTAGGCAATTAATTGCATGATTTTTGTGTTTGTTTGCATTTTGCGTGCATCTTTATTTAGTATAATTCACAAAAAAATACAAAAAATATAGTATTTTTGTATTTAGAATTTAATTTTATATTTTATTAGTTAATTAATATTACCAAAAAAAAGAGAAAATAATAAAAAATAGTCCCTTTACATTTTTCGTCTAGTTTTCTTTTTAAATTAGGATTTAGTTAGTTTATAATTAGTTTAGTTTTGGAGTTAAATCAAGTATATTAGTTTTAATTTTGTATTCAACAAAAATCTTTAAAAAAAAAGAGAAAAAAGAAAAGAAAATGAAGTGAAAATTAAAAGAAAAAGCAAGGTCTTAATAAAACACCAAGTTTGGTCCATTTTAATACCAGCCCAAAGCCAAATACCGGATACCCGTTCTCAGCCCAGTCCAAGACCCATAGTCCAACCCGGTCCAGACCCCATAATAACTGAACGACCCCATTTTTGTGTATATGCAATCTCAACCGTTGGATCATTGAGATCCAATAGTCCGGAACTGGACCATCACTAAATATTTAAGTGTCCAAACCTTACCCTACCCCCTACCAAGCCTGTCTCTCTCTTACCCTACTCGTCTCTCTCATAGACTACCCGTTTTCGCCGCCTGCCGTCGCCGGAAATATGACGACCCGGCCCGTCGTCACGAGAGTTACCGCCCCGTTTTCCCCTTATTGTGTTGTTTCATGTTCTATATTAATATTAGAGTCTATCGGGTGAATTTGGACTGATTCTGGTTGAAAATAAGGCATATAGCCTTTTAGAGGGGAGTTTGTTTCAGAAAAGTCAACCGGAAGTTGACTTATGAGTTAGAAGGCTCAGAACAGATTTCTGATGATTCGACTAGTTTCGGGTGATGATTTGTGACTTAGGAGAACAATCGGAATTTAATTTGGAGGTCCGGTGTAGAATTAGGCTTGAATTGGCTAAGGTTGGATTTTGGCGAATTCCGGTTGGTAGGTGAGATTTTGATCCGAGGGTCGGAATGGAATTCCGAGAGTTGCAGTAGCTCCGTTAGGTGATTTTGGATATGCGTGCAAAGTTTCAGATCATTCGGAGGTGTTTAGGTCGGGTTTTAGATCAAATGCAAGTTTCGGAAGTTTTAGTTTAACTTAGGCTTGAATCCGTGGTAATTCGATGATTTTGATGTTTATGATAGTGTTTTTATGTTACGAGCAAGTTCGAATGAAGTAATGAAATATATCTGTGCATTTGGTTGAGGTCCCGAGGGCCTCGGGGTGAATTCGGATGGCTAACGGAGAATTTTGAGCATGTAAGTGCAGCAGAAAATTGCAGAGGAATTTTACTCTATGCGATCGCGTAGGTCTGGCTGCGATCGCATAGAAGGAATTGAGGAGGCTCAGATTTTGCACTATGCGATCGCGTAAAGGGAATTGCGATCGCATAGGTCTGGGAGTTTGGTTCGTGCGGTCGCGTGGCAAGGTGTGTGATCGCGTAGAAGGAATTTATGGAGGTTTGAAATTGTGCTATGCGATCGCATTAGTGGTTTTGCGATCGCATAGAAGAAAGACTGGGCGGACAGAATAGTTTTAAGAGTTATTTCAGTCGCGAAACCCACCATTTTCCACCATTTTTACACCGCCTTGAGAGCTTTTTGATTAATTTTGACGGGGATTTCGACGGGAAGTGATTGGAGGTAAGTCTCGTGGCCTACAAACATCTTTTAACTAAAGATTTATCCATTAATTCCCTGAAATTTGGTAGAAATTGTGAAGAACTAGGGCTTTGTTCTTGAAAACGAAATTTTAGGATTTGAAAGGCCATTTGA
>MU730171.1:256430-277204 GCA_026770625.1 Nicotiana glauca
GTGGATTTCTTATCTTCAGACATTTTATATGCTTATTACTCACTGAGTACTTAGTACTCACCCCTACTCCCTGCACCTTTGTGTACAGATTCAGGTACACAGGAGGTTTAGCTGAGCAGTCCCCTTTTCCTGAGCTATCAGAGTTGTTGAGGTAGATGCCTGACGTTCGCAGGACCTGGCTACTCTTCTTATTCCAGTTTTTTTTATATACATTTTCAGACTTGAGTATTTCGTTGAGATATTGATTTCTGATTTTGTTTAGAAGCTCTAGACTCGTGACCCCCAGATTGTTTGGGAGTGTTTTGTTAGTTTTCGCACTTCTCAGTATTATTCTTCTATAAATATTGGATTATTAATCTAAAACTATTTTATTATCTTTAAATTGACGATTTTTTAGATTTAAAAATTGAATTGGGAGCGACTGTTGGTCAGGCTTGCCTAGCTTTAGGGTTGGGCGCCATCACTATCGGGTTTGGGTCGTGACAGGAAATCACCCCACAACGGCGGCAGGCCCCCAATGACCATCAAAATTATACAAAATTCCCCTCCACATCCTTATCTCGAATCCATGTTTTGTTTCCTTCGAACTCTACCCAAACTGTTCGAATCCTTGAAACCCTAGTTACCGCCTCCGCCGCGCACGACGGCCCCGCCACCAAAACCACAAAAATCATACCACACAATCCCCAGGCCACCTTAAATCCCATACTCGTGGTTATTTCCCAAGAATCCCAGTGGGATTCCTACAGTTCCACATCTAAGGTTTAGGCAAAGTCGGAGTTGCAGAGTCAAGGGTTTGTCAGTATTCAAATGGCTCCAAAGTGATATTATATGTTTGTTTTGTTAAAGAACAGACATATAATATTATTTAGGGGCCATATTTGAAGGTAGTAGAGTAAAAATCAAATTCGAGTTTGAATGTCAAGATTCAAGCCTAATTGGTAAGTCTCAGTGTCTTCCTTCTATTTCTTTCTTTCGTTGAGTTTAGGCTAGGGTTTCGATTTGAACCCAAGACTACTTCTTGAGTTTGTTCCCTATTTTTTTTAGGTCCATTTAGTTTTCGTTAATACATGTTTTAAGTCTTTAATTTTGTTCAACTACTTAGTCTGACTAGTTTAGTTTGATTAATCAATATTTTTGCCTGTTCTTCAATTTTGTTCGTTAGTTTTTTTAGAGTTTCTGATTTCCCATCTTCTTTTGTTTACATTAACTTTATGTGATTTCAATTGTTATTAATTTGGTTTGATTGATATTAGAAATAATTTTGTTCAGGTTCAATTCTATATTTAGTTTTGATTTTTGATACTCTTAGTTCAATTGTAGCTCTTCTTTTAGTATAATTGGAAGTGTTCGGATATAGCTGATTAATCCAGTATTTGTTCTGTTTAACTATGGTTAGTCTTGATCAAGGTAATAGGGCCAGGGTTGGTTTGACATAGGTAGTAATTTCAGACTTAGTTCACGTTTAATTGGGGTAATTCAAAATAGGGAATCCTGCAAATAACTGAATTGGAAACCCCTAGAACGTTCTAGATGGGGTTTCAATTAGAATTTTAGGAACTTAGTATTGTGAATTGGGAAAAAAGCCAACAAATAAAGGACTAATTAGCTAAAACTGAAAAAATAAAAGAGGGACTTAGGGGGCAAAGTGAAATCTGAAGGCAGCCCTAGACTTTGCTTATAAAAAGGCATGCCCATTGCTTTGATTAAGAAGTTTCTTTGAAATCTGAAAAATCCAAAAAGTTTAAAGATCCCAAAAATTTGAAATTCAAAATTCAAATCAGTTCTTAGAAGTCTAGAGAGCAAAACTCTGAATTCAAAAAAAAAGAAAGAAGAAGAGTCTCAAATCCTAAACTACTGAAAAACTTACTGAAAAATCCAGAACTGTGATAGAAAGTAGATAGTTTAGATACAAATCAGATCCTAGAAACCGAATCCTGAAAATCAATACAAAAATAGTATAAAACTTCTCCAGATCTATTAATTTTCGATTGTAGTAGTTCATCCAGGCCTGCTTTTCAACTTCAGTTGGTTTATTTGGTTATTTGAAGTTATTTTGAAGCTTGCTACATCTGTCCTTGCTTCCTAGGTTTTTGATTTGGAACTGCTGTATTTTCCTGTTGAGTTTACACGTGCGTGTGTTGCTCTCTGCCTAGCTGACCTCAATCTCATTTCATTTTGTGCAAATTTCCATGTACAAGTCCTGAACCATTGATAATGTATGCCTAATTTGAGCAATGAAACAGAAGCTTCACCTGCATTTGTGTAAATTTACTTGCTGCACCTGTTTTGGTTCTGCGTTTGTTCATAGTTAGTTTAGTTAAAATTGTTGTAATTGAATGTTGTAATTAATTTGGACTGCTGGACTTTTAGAACTGTTTGACTGCCATTTGAGTAGCTAAATGTTTATGTGAGAAGTTGAATGCATTGGATCAACTAGTTGTTTTTTGTTCATAAGTGCCTGTTAAATTCAAATTCAAAGTTCATTGTATTACTGAACCATGACAATAGGGAATTCCACATTCATGTTAGATTATATGTTAGTTTGTAATTTTATTGATTCAACAGCTTAAAAATAAAAAACATGAAAATTAATATTTCAGTAATTATTCCTGTTTTCAGTCATAATTAAATGCATTTGGAGTATATTAGTTGCAATTAAATAGTTGTCAAATTTCAGATCATCCATGTTAGTTATCGGTGTACTAGCAAGTCGATTAAATTGAGGGGATTGAATAAGGAAATAGCTAAGAATTAATGTTGATTTGAATGAATTGTGCACTTTATTTGCCCAAAAACTCTTAAATAGGTGCAAAATGAAATTAGAAGAGACTTGGGTCATTAATTAAATGACCAAAGGTCCAAGCATCATCAACCGCACACCTCATTGGACCCTTGACTAATCCAACCTTGGATTTTGGTCCTAATTTCAACCTAGCCTCACATTGGACTCGTAATTGAGGCTCCAAATTTTGAACAATTTGATTGAATAAGGAGAAAAAAAATAAAAATGAGGTTTCTTGCCATGGGTTGCTTTTAGGCCCAATTTGCTGAAAATTTTATTTTCCTACTAGAGCCTTTGGACTTGATTATTTTAAAATTTTGAATTGCAGGCTTGGGCTTTCCCATTTAAGTAGCAAAATTGAATTAAGCGGTCTTTGATCATAGAGATCCGTTTGTTCGAGTTTGGACTTGATCTTGAAGCCCAAATATGTTCAATCATTTTAATAGTAGTTATTTAACAAAATTAGGTCCATAGAGACAATCGTTAATAGAGAACAATAGTCCCTTTATGATAGCCTTTAAAATAAAACGAGGTGCGCCACGCTAAACAAAATTCATAAATTGCATGGCCCTCTTTGATTACTTCATTAAAAATATTTAGAACTCGGGACGTGCCATTTAGCGAATTTTCATGGCCTCCCGCAAAGTTAATAACACGTTAGTCATTTTAGGCGCGTTCTGTAATAATCTTACCTTCATAAATTCGGGTGTGCATTTCATGTGACCCAAATCTAAATCCCAAAATGTTGAATAAAATATGTCGAGGACCTGGGTGCATTTCATGTGACATGATCCGAAAACATATTTTAAACGACGTTCCATTTCCTAAAATTAAATAAAAGCGGTAAATAATTTTAAAAATGGCACTATAGGATGGCATGTATTAAAATCAGATATTTAGCCAATTATAATAGTTTAAGCGACTGTTCTAGAACCATGGAATCCGAGGGTGCCTAACACCTTCCCTCGGGTCAACATAATTCCTTATTCAGAATTTCTGGTTCGCAGACTCCACTCGGGAAGTCGAAATTTTCCTCGATTTGGGATTCAAGATAAATCGGTGACTTGGGACACCAAAAGACAAACCTATCCCAAGTGGCAACTCTAATTGAATAAATAATCTCATTTCGAATAATGTCACTTTAAATGGAAAAACTCCCTTATACATTATCCTTCGGGGTAGGTGTGTAAACAAGGAGGTGTGATAGCTCTGGCGACTCTGCTAGGGACACGAACCCAAAATTTCGATTCAGGTTTCAAGAATTCGAGCTTAGTATAGCTGTTATATTTGGCTTTATCTGATTTTTTTACATGTTCCTTGCTAAATGTGCTAAATGTTTTACCGCTTTGATATTTGTTGAATTGTATATATAAACTGTTACGAATTCCTTCCTCTCCCTGAGTCTTCTACATCATGGAGAAGGGTGCACTTTGTGTAGCTTCTCTTCTGTTTAGAGTTTTTTCCCATTTAGAATGAGGTTCGGATAAGTTGCTAAGCCGGCGGAGCTTCTGTATTCCCGGTACACTGCCTCCCCCTCGGCTCGAGTTGTCCGCTCGGATAATCCAGGTCTAGACCAATAAAACTAGGGTTTAAACCTAGAAGAACAAAACCTCATGTCGGATCCCTAGTAGGAACGTTTGTTTGCATCGTGTGCATTTGACTTAAGGGAGTCAACACAGGGGTTGGGTCCGTCTAGAAGAGGTGACCTGAAATGAAAAGACCATCATGATGCATCTTACGTGCTACTTGTGCATTTATTTGCTTGGCTTTGCATGTTGACCGGCTTGTATAAGAGAAAATTGAGAAAAATAGCAGTGTTAGGACTAAGTGAGGTTAACCACTTGTTTTGAAAAAACCAATGCCCAAATAGTACCGAAATGCTGCCGGATTTTTGAAAAAAAAAGGAAATAAAAAGACAAAATATTTTTAAAAAAATATTTGGTTTTGAGAAAACATTTTGCCCGAACTACGTCATTTTGATTCTCACTGGATGTGAGATACGTAGGCAACCCTCATCGGGTCCAATTTCTCTTTTTGCAAAAATACCAAATTTTGATTTTGTCACGAATTAAGTCGGCTGATGCCATTCTTGTTTTAAAATAAGTCGAATGTCTCCAAAAGGGCGCCGGAAGGCTGTTTTTGCAAGAACAACCACCCTGAGTCATTTTAAATGGTTAACGCACAAAGCCTTAAAATCTTCTTCCCCGAAGTGCTAAAAGTCCGAATCCGCAAAACCACGTCTTTGTATTTCTTAAAATAAAATTTTTGAAAAATAGCCACATTTTCTTTTTGGGTCAAAATAAAGCCTTAAGTCATTTTAAATAAATGTGCAGGATGAGTACAGTTGACATTGAATTCTTCTCAGTCCTGAGTGAGATCCCTTTGAAGCTTCACATGTGGTGGAATGACCTAGGAAAAGGTACCAGGGAACGGTGGTAAAGATTCTGGGTGGCCTGGTCGGATTATTTAACATTAAGCCGAGGCCGGATATTATAGAAGTACTGATACCTTTCTGGGACCCAACTCGCAACGTGTTCCGGTTCTCAGACTTCGAGCTTACACCGACATTAGAAGAGGTTGCAGGGTATGCAGGACTTAACAAAAACCTCAGGGGCCAATATCCATTGGCACCAAGACCGGTAACTCTATACAGATTTCTGGACTTATTGAGTATCAGCCGGGATGTTCAGGATAAGAATTTATCAAAAGGATATTGCACTCTCCATTTCTTGTACCACCGCTATGGCAACCCGAAAGGTTTCGAAGAGCCCAACACTGGTTTGACACATGCTGGAAATAAGAATAAGTGGGAGGCACGACGAGGATTAGCTTTCACGGTAGCTTTCTTGGGAGTCGTGATCTGTCCCCGAAAAGATGGTCACATAGATATCGGCCTCTTGGGAATGCTAGATGTGGCTATAAAGAAAACCAACAGCACGGTGGTTCCTTTGATTGTGGCTAAAATGTATCGAGCTTTGATCGAATGTCGAGAAGGGGGTAAACTCTTTCAGGGTTGCAATTTATTGCTACAGCTATGGATACAAGAGCATGTCTATCACCGGACTGGGTACATGAACTATGGTTTGACCGGTTTAAGCTGTATTGACGAATTTAAAACTCGGGTAACAGGCATTGAATTCCCTGAGGGTATCGAGGCTTGGCTATCATGTTTGAGATCTCTGATTGCTGACAAAATTGAATGGACCTTCGGGTGGCTTCCCGTTACTGAGGCAGTATACACATCAGCTGAAGTACCCTATATTCTCTTAATGGGTATTCGGAGTATCCAACCCTATGCTCCCTACCGAGTCATGCGACAACTAGGAAGATTCCAAACCGTTCACGGTGATGAAGGTCTGAGAAAACAAGTCATCGAACTAGGCCCGAAAGCTATATTTTCGAAGGAAAAAATCTGCCAGATATGGAATGAATGTAGGTATCTTGAGCCTAAAACCATAGTACGAGATCAGGCTAAAGGCGAGGTGGATCCCAAATACTTGGTCTGGTTTGGCAAAAGATTTCAAATTCCCGAGAGACCTGCCAAAAGGCCACATGTACAATAATTTACTGACGGAGCCCAGGTACAATGGGATTGGCTGACCAAAGAGAATGAATACAGGTTCCGAATAGGAGCATTGGAAAAACAGGTTCAGGATCTTCGATTTGAAAATAGCTTACAAGTCGCAGCCGATGAAGGTGACAAAAAGAAACTGACCCAAGAGAATGAAGCTCTCAAGGCTCAAATCCAACAAATGAAAATAGCTGCTAAAAATCAAGAAAGAAGTCGGTCCGATGAGAGGTTGATAAAAGGGCTGAAGAAGCATGTCACGCCCCAACCTCGGGAGGTGCGACCGGCGCTCAATCAAGTGAACCCGACTGAGAAAGCCTTATCGAACACTTTCTACCCCAAATCAATATGAATATGGAACCCATGCCTTTCATTAATTTAGCCGAGAATACATGGGGCATACTACATCATTGGTTCATTTCATATCCCAAAGATTTACCGTACATAGGCTAGCTTCAAGGATTCTATTAGAGTTACAGTTTATAGAGATCACAAGTTTAGGATTACAACATATATAGTGGACTCCCCGAACACCCGTACATAACCCACACTAGTGTCTTTGGAGCCTCTAAGGATACAACAGATAAGTATAACTATGTCGGCAACAAGGCCCCAGCTATACCTCAAAAGTGGAAAGCTGTAATAACAAAAGATATATCATATATCCCCATGGAAGAAAAAGGGTTCACCAAGACTTCGAGTAGAAAAACGCTCCGCTACACACGATCGGCACTATCCGCTATGGAGCCACCTACAATCATAACACGAATGTAGCGCCCCCGGCAAAAGGGACGTCAGTACATTTGAATTGTACTGGTATGTATAACTAAACACCATTCTACTAGAAAGAACTATCAAATAGATAAAGTAAATAATATGGGAAAATCAAAGATGCAATTCACATAATCTTTCATACAATTTCCAAAACATAGATTAGGGCATTTCTGTCACATGTTCACCACTGTTCTCAATACCACCGCCATCTCGAGCGGAGTTCGGTCACGATCCGACCGACTAGGTCACCTCATTGGAGGCATTACTCTCAATCAATATTTCATTTCCCTTATCCGAAATTCAATATCAGCACATTATCACCATGTGTGCGGCATGGTGTCCGATCACGACCCGATCGGCTAGGTCACCTCATTGGAGGCATTACTCAATTCTCATTAGTCAATACCTTCAAATCTTTATTCCACACATATCATAACAATTCCTGGGCACTCATGGCCACCATCATCACATCGTTTTCCCTTTTCAATATTCAATTTACAAGTTGTGATCATAGACACATATATCAAAGGTAATTCAAGTTGCAATCACAGGTAAGTGATCACATAGCTAGCATGAATAATTCTTTGTTTTGATGTTGGCTTATAGCCCAAGTATTTCAACGCATAACTATACTTTTTTCATGCTTCTCTAATTGTCAAGAATGGTGAATTATTCACATTGAGGCACATTCTTCACAAATATGTATAGACATATGCAAATCAATGCGTAATAACAATCAATACACTAATCAATTCAACTCTTATCATACTTTCGTAAATGACAACGAAGCTCAATTTCTAATAAAAGGGGTTTTAGCCATACATACCTCAATAAAGCTTTTCTTACTCTTTTACAGATTTCCGGAACTCTTAGCACTTTGATCTATTGAGTAAGAATTACAAATTAAATCGAGAATTATAGATGAGATTGAGACTCTATCTTGGTTCAAGCATATTGACAAACCCTAGAGGTGCAATGTGATCTTATGCCCCTTTTTGAAAGCAATTTATATCATTTTGTACCCCTCTTTAATTCACCACCTCCTACTACTCTAAGGTTTGATATGCATGCAAGGAATCCATTGTTATACCCATGAATCACCTCACTAGTAACCCCTTATATTTGAGAATAAAACAAATAAGAGTTGCGGTGATGGAGTCTTACCTCTTGAGATGAAGGTCTAGGGGGTCTTCACTTGATTTTCTTCAAGGATTTAGCCATATCTTATGGAGTAATTTTATGGGGAGACTTTACCTCTCTAAAAACCCTCTCTCTCCCTCTAGAAAATGCTCAGAAGAATGCTTAAAATGAGCTATAATACCGGATATATCGATATGGAGGTCGGGTTAAAAATTAGAAAATTGGAGCCCCGAGTCAAATATGAGATCGCATTTGCGATTGTAGAGTAAATATGCGGTCTGCATAATGGACCGCAAAATGTTCCCCAGAAATTGGACACTCTAACTGAGTCTGCGGCAGGAATACGGTCTGCATTCACGTTCTGCGGTCGCAAAGTGCACCGCAGAACTGACCCTTACAAAATTCAAAGGAAAATATGCGACGACTATGCAGTCCACATTTCGATTATGCGGCCGCATTTCAACCGCATAGCTGACTTCAATTTTAACCAACATTCTGACTAACTCTGCGGCAGTTATGCGGTCCGCATACCTGATTTGCGGCCGCACTCTGGACCGCATTTTTGCATTTTTTTGGAAACTTATTCTTGATTTTTTAATGCATTATTCAATCCGAAAAGGTCCGCGAGGTGTATTTATGAATTGCTAACACATGCTCCTAACTTGGCACCACGTGATCTGAGTTTTTTGAGTAGAAATTTCACGGGGCCTTACAAAGAAAGTCTTAGAGTGCCAGGAAGAGTTGGAGAAATCTGAAGGGAATATGGCAAAAATTCGGGCACAACGGGCAAATAAGACAGAGGAAAGAACCCAATTTGTGCAACAAATGAAAAGAAATTATGAGGGAAGCATTGCTAATCTGAAAAGAAAAATGAACTCCCTTGAAGATAAGGTAGCCCAGCAGGACAGGGACTTTCAGGCTGAAAGGGAACAGTGTTATAGGCTAATGGCTGAGATGGAGAAAGAAATAAAGTTGTTGCAAGACCATCACTTCTATGATTCCCAGGTGTTAGAGGTCCGTAACCAGCAGATAAGCCAACTACTCCAGGAAAAGGGCCGGATCAGAGAAAGAATTAGAGGCATTGCGGATTATATTGTCATGAAATGTCAAGTCGGCAAAAGAATGCGTTGTACCACTTTCTTTGCTACAATGATGGTATCTGTTTGTCAGGTTATGAATGATTTGGAGCAGTTACAAAAGGGGTCTTGCACATCACCCCGCAGCGATGCCGAATGATGCCCCGCGGGCCCCAGGATTTGAAGCTTTAATGTACTCTTGATCTAGTTTTTAATCATCGAGTCTGGATTTTGTTATTTTGAGTCTGTTTTTGTAATTTTCCTTTTTCAAGAAAACATATAGTTTAGTATCTTTGTAATAGAAGTTTTATTAATGAAAATTGAAAATTCCCAAAAAAATTATTTCTTTATTTTATTTTGCATTTTTTTGCAAGAACTATGCTTGGTCTGATTCATGCGGGGTCATGATACATAGGAAATCTCCATAAAATTCGACCGTAACCCTAAGAAAAAAAAGAAAATACGAGAGAAAAAATAAAAGGAAAAACAAGAGTGGAAAAGAAACACAAAAAAAGAAATGCCAGAAAGAAAAGAAAAATGGAGAGGAAAGAAAAATCAAAATGAGAGAAAACCAGAAAGCAAAAGCAAGGAAACAGAAATCAAAAGAAAAGAAACGGGAAGAAAAGCCAGGATGATGCATGCAACCGTGGCAAACATGTAGACACTAATTTAACTGTGTAGGTGCATCACACCCCAATGTGCGGTTACCTATCTGTTACTTGTCTCAAACTAACCGCTGTTGCTGCAAATTTCCAGCTTAGGTCTTAGAAACGGTGGTTGGTTTTTGGTAAATTGGCATCGCATCGATATTTTACCAGATCAAAAGAAAGTACAGAAATGTCATCTGAAATGACTTTGCCACCAACTCTCATCACCGAAGACAGCCCCATCACAGGGATCCCGACCTTCGAGTCTGCCACAGATAAAGAAAATCGGATATTACGTCTCTAAATGATGGAGATGTGGGACGCATGGATGAATGGCAGGGAGCCTCCAAGTGCTATCCCTGGGTTTCCTGAATTGTTCCCGAGAATCGAGGGTACTTCTAACATCCCCATCAGTCACCCGAATACCCTGTCTGGTCACTTTACAGGAACACCTTCTGAGGTACGCCCCTAGGTGTTCACATCAGGAGCAACCCCCAATATTTTTACTGCTCCACCATGCTCTGCCACCACACAACCTTCACTACCTAGGCTCGCTTTTGATCCCTCGGCCTTCACTTTTCTAAATCCCATCTTTCAAACAGATCCTCCTCAATATCCCATATACACTTACTCCCAACCACCCCCATTTGAGCTTACACCTAGACAAGACAAAACTCCTAAGGCGCCTGAGCAAGATGAGATGGCAAAAAAGATGAGGAGTTTAGAGCAGAGTCTGAAAAAATATGCAAGGTTTAAGCGGATAGAAAAGTGTTTCTTATAATGATCTATGCATGTTCCCTCACGTGCACTTGCCCATGGGATTCAAAATGCCGAAGTTTGAGAAGTATGATGGGCATGGAGACCCTATTGCCCACCTTAAAAAGTATTGCAACCAACTGCGTGGAGCTGGCGGAAAAGAGGAGTTGTTAATGGCTTACTTCGGAAAAAGTTTGGTGGGCATAACTTCAGAATGGTATATGGATCAGGACATATCTCGATGGCACATTTAGGACGATCTTGCCAGAGATTTTGTTCGATAATTTTAGTACAATATAGACATTGCGCCAGACAGGAACTCCTTGGCGAATCTAAAGAAGAAATCCTCAAAAAGTTTTTGGGAATATGCAATTAAGTGGAGCGAGCAAACATCGAGGGTAAAACTTCCCATGGATGAAGTGGAAATGGTCACCGTATTTCTTCAGGCCCAGGAAGCCGATTACTTCCAGAACATGATGTCAGCCATGTGCAAACCTTTTGCAGAGGCAATCAAGATTGGTGAGATGGTAGAGAATGGTTTGAAAACGGGTAGAATCTTGAGTCGGTCAGCCATCAAAGCAACCTCCCAAGCCATTCAAGGCGGGTGTGGAGGAATGGCTAAAAGAAAGAAGAAAGACGAGACGTCTATGGAAGCATCAGGGGCAAGGAGGCATCGCGCTCCCAGACCCATGTTTTCTGAAAGAACCCCTCAACATTACTACCCTCATCATGATATGGCTTATTCTCCTCCATCTTATGCGGTCATGAACACTCAACCCTTCGCCCAGCCGCAGCCACATGCCAATAAAATCAACCTCCATTCCCAAGAAATCAGCCTCCCTACCATAACCACTATAATCCTCGACCTCCACAGAATAACTTCCGTCCTCGGGAACCACCCAGGAGGTAAAACTTTACACCAATCGGCGAAACCAACTCCAATTTGTTCCCGAAGCTTGTTCAAATGAATTTGCTGTAGCCCATACCTCCAAACAGGAAAAACCAAGAATCGCCATCCTATTAGCGGGACGTCTGATGTGCTTATCACTCAGGAACTGAGGGCCATGATAGAGAAAATTGTTGGACATTGAAAAGAGCCGTGGAAGACTTGATAGAGCAGGGGAAGATAGTGCTGAGGGACGAGAAGGTCCCAAATATGACCAACAATCCTTTGCCAGCCCACAATAATGGACTTGTGATTGGGATGATCTGTGGGGATAAAGAGTTCGATCTGGCATTAAAAGCCATCATTGCTATTGCTGACGCAGAAAGAAAGCCAAAGGTTTACCCAAAGCAAGATAAAGGGTGTAAGAAAAACAAAGTCACCAAGGCAGAGCCAGAAAAGAAAGTTGAAGCTAAAACAGAAACGATACCTCCCAAGGATAGAATTCTCTATATCCCGCAAGGCCGTCAAGAAAAGAAGTTGATGATAAGCCCTCCACAGAAATTGGAAGTGAAAAAAGGAACACAAGTGTACGTACCCAAGCAAGCCTATGTGGTACGGGGGACAATCAAACTACCTCGGCTAAGTGAGCTAGTGATTATTGGACGCGTACCACAGAAGCCTGTGACCAACCCTGCCGCAGTACCATGGAATTATCATTAGACGGTGGTTACGTATAAAGGGAAAGAGATCCTGGGAGGGCTTCCAGAAAATGTTCCCGCCGAAAAGTACTCAAACATAGAAGAGGTGAACAATGCTACCAAAAGGCGTTTCCCGCCTAAGAAACCTGTGAGTGCTGAGGAAGCGGAAGTTTTCTTTCAAAAGATGAAAATGGCTGACTATGAGGTGGTCGATCAGTTGTGAAAACGTCCTGAACAAGTGTCTTTACTGTCATTACTGTTGCAATCCCTTGAGCATCAAAAGGTATTGATGAAAACTATGAATGAAGCCTACGTGTCGGTTGAAACTTCGGTAGAACAACTCGAAAGAATGGCATAAAGGTTCTTTGCTGTCAATCAAATCTCATTCAGCAAAAATGACTTGCTTCCAGAGGGAGCTACTCACAATAAGGCCATGCACTTGACTGTTAAGTGTGAGGGATATTATGTAAAGCGAGTCATGGTAGACGGAGGCTCGGGTGTAAACATTTGCCCACTCTCCACACTGCAACGTATGGAAATCAGGACCGGAAGAATTCGTCCCAACAATGTCTGTGTGAGAGCCTTTGACGGCATCAAAAGAGATACCATCGGGGAAATCGACCTAATCTTGACCATCGGACCGGTGGATTTCGATGTGACATTCAAGTGCTGGATATGGATACATCTTATAATTTTCTTCTGGGGAGGCCTTGGATCCATGCCGCTGGAGCTGTGCCTTCTACCCTCCACCAAATGGTAAAATTTGAATATGAGGGTCAGGAAATCGTGATCCATGGAGAAGATGAACAGTCGATCTATTGGGTCCTATCTGTCCCATGCTTAGAAGCCATGGAGGGTAGTGAGCACACAGTCTACCAAGCATTTGAAGTTGTGGTCGCGGATCAACATGGAGAAGTAAACCCTTGCCCTCAACCTTTCCTATCCAATTCCTCGATTATGGTGGCAAAGGAGATGAACAGACATGGTTTCAAGCCAGGAAAAGGACTTGGATTGTCTCTGCAAGGCATATCTGAGTTGGTGACTTTGCCTACAACCGAAAAGTTCTTTGGGATAGGTTTCCACCCTACCCCAAATGATGTAAAATGGGCAGATGAGAGAAAGAAGGAAGGATGGGTCTTTCCACAGCCATTGCCACATTTGTATGAAACTTTTGTCAAGCCAAGGTACAGTGAAGAAGAAGACGATGAGGTTTTCACGGCTTAAGAAATTGAAGA
Source organism: Nicotiana glauca (assembly GCA_026770625.1). Taxonomy (NCBI): domain Eukaryota; kingdom Viridiplantae; phylum Streptophyta; class Magnoliopsida; order Solanales; family Solanaceae; genus Nicotiana; species Nicotiana glauca. The sequence goes on from MU730171.1 coordinate 269,996, forward strand.
AATATATGGGGAAATGAGAAAAGTACTCTACGAAACCCACGTGGTTCAGCCAGGAGAGGGAACTGGCACTGCTGAGGTGTTATACATGGGACCAAGCGCCAAGCTTTAAAATTGGAAGGCTACGCCATTTCCGATCAGGCGGGAGTCCCGGTAGACCTGTCCTGCTACTTTTTCTGCATCCCGAGTTATTCCAGGGTGTAACTCGGATGTTTCTTTTAGTTTCTTGTCTTTAAATTCCCAATGTAAACCCTGTTATCTTCCCAAATTCCAAGAAATGAAATCAATATTTCATCGTTCATTTTCCTCTTTATTTTTCTGATTTTCTTTATTTTCCTCTTTTATTTCTTCTTTTCAGTTATAATAATGCGGCTTTAAATAACATGACATGTTTGCAGACTTTATGTCCAGATCCAAATACGCTGTCTAATTGTGAAATAATGAACCAAGAACCGGAATATGATGAAGAAGAGGCTTTTAGGGAAATAAATCGAGAACTAGAACAATTTGAGAACAAACCTAAGCCAAATTTGAATGACACTGAGCCAGTTAAATTGGGAACTTCTAAGGAAATGCGGGAAACCAAAATAAGCATTCACACAAATAAGAAAACCCGAGATGCAATAATCCAACTCCTGTTTGAGTTTAAAGATGTGTTTGCTTGGTCGTATGATGACAAGGCAGGACTGAGTGTTGATCTAGTGGTGCATAAGTTGTCGACTTACCCTGATTGCCCTCCGGTCCAGCAAAAAACAAAGAAAGTTTAAAACTGACATCAGTGGTAAGATCAAAGAAGAAATCACGAAACAGTTGAAAATAGGGGTAATCTGGGTAGTTCGGTACACTACATGGTTGGCTAATGTAGTCCCAGTTCCAAAGAAAAATGGGAAGACTCGGGTGTGTGTGGACTATAGAGATTTGAATAGGGCAAGTCCCAAAGACAATTTCCCTTTGCCCAACATCCACATCCTTGTTGATAACTGTGCCAAGCATGAGATAAAGTCCTTTGTGGATTGCTACGCAGGATATCACCAGGTGTTGATGGATGAGGAAGACGCAGAGAAAACGGCCTTTACCATACCTTGGGGTAGATATTGCTACCGGGTTACGTCATTTGGTCTGAAGAATGCTGGAGCAACCTATATGAGGGCTATGACCGCCATTTTCCATGATATGATGCATCAGGAGATAGAGGTGTATGTGGACGACGTAATCATCAAGTCCCAAACTCAGGATGACCACGTTCGATATTTGAGAAAGTTCTTCGAGAGATCGCGCAAGTATGATCTAAATCTAAACCCGGCTAAATGTGCATTTGGAGTTTCGTCGGGAAAACTTCTGGGCTTCATAGTCAGCAGGAGAGTTATCGAGTTAGACCCAACAAAGATAAAGTCTATTCGGGATTTGCCTCTTCCAAGAACTAAGAAGGATGTGATGAGCTTGTTGGGCAGATTAAACTATATCAGCCAGTTCATTGCTCAACTGACTTCCACATGTGAGCCCATATTCAAGTTGTTGAAGAAAGATACAGCAGACAGATGGACGGATGAATGTCAAGAAGCCTTTGACAAGATCAAAGAATATCTGTCAAATCCTCCATTCTTGGTCCCACCGGAGCTAGGGAGACCTCTCTTCTTGTATCTGACGGTCTTAGAACATTCTTTTGGCTGTGTCCTCAGGCAACACGATGTAACTGGAAAGAAAGAACAGGCAATCTATTACTTGAGCAAGAAGTTCACCAGTTATGAAACCAAATATACTCTGTTGGAGAGAACATGTTGTGCTCTGACGTGGGTCGCTCCAAAGCTGAGACATTATCTTCAAGCTCACACTACCTACCTCATAACGAGGTTGGATCCTTTGAAGTACATATTCCAGAAATCGATGCCCACTGGGAGACTAGCAAAATGGCAAATCTTGCTCACTGAATTTGACATAGTCTATGTCACTCACACGGCAATGAAAGCCCAGGCGTTGGTAGACTATTTGGCTGAAAACCTAGTTGACGAGGAATACCAACCATTGAGCACTTACTTCCCAGATGAAGAGGTAAATTCAATAGAAGCAATCTATGAAGACACTCATGCTTGGAAAATGTTCTTCGACGGAGCGGTAAATGCCAGAGGTGTGGGAATTGGAGCAATCTTGATCTGACCTACTGGTCAACACTACCCCGCTACAGGCAAGCTTCGGTTCTTCTGCACGAACAATACTATTGAATATGAAGCCTAAATCATGGGCATGAACATGGCAATTGACCAAGACATCGAAGAATTATTGATCATAGGGGATTCTGATTTGATTATCCGGCAAGCTCTGTGAGAGTGGGAGACCCAGGATGTTAAGCTCATTCCCTATCGGCAACATGTGGAAGATCTCAGCTAGCGGTTCAAGTCGATAGAATTCAGGTACATCCCTCGGTGTCACAATGAATTAGCTGATGCACTTGCCACTCTGGCTTCGATGCTTCCTTACCCAGGCAATGCCCATATTGATCCTTTAGAGATCCAAATCAAGGAAAGGCATGGTTACTGTAACACGGTTGAGGCGGAACTAACCATCCAGCCATGGTATCACGACATTAAAAGGTTTTTGAAAATGCAAGAATACCCTGAGCAAGCTACTGGAGATCAAAAGAGGACCATCAGACAGCACGCGAGTGGTTTCTTCTTAAGTGGTGATGTCTTGTATAAGAGGACCTCGGACCTCAACTTGTTGAGATGTATTGACGCCGAGGAAGCCAGAAGAATCATGCACGAGGTACACGCGGGAGTGTGCAGACCTCATATGAATGAGTATGTTTTGGCAAAGAAAATCCTTCGGGAAAGATATTATTGGATAACCATGGAGAAAGACTACTTCAGCTTTGTCCGGAAATGCCATCAGTGTCAGGTGCACGGTGATTTGATTCATGCACCTCCAACAGAACTGCATCCTATGTCAGCACCTTGGCCGTTCGTTGCTTGGGGCATGGACGTCATTGAACCAATCGAGCCAAAAGCCTCAAATGGACATAGATTCATATTGGTTGCTATTGACTACTTCACGAAGTGGGTTGAAGCCATCACTCTTAAGTCAGTCACCAAGAAAGCTGTGGTAGATTTTGTGCATTCTAATCTTATTTGCCTATTTGGCATTCCTGCAACTATCATCACAGACAATGCTACCAACCTGAATAGTCGTTTGATGGAGGAAGTATGCGAACAATTCAAAATAACACATAGAAACTCCACCCCCTATCGGCCCAAAGCCAATGGTGTCGTCGAAGCAGCAAATAATAACATCAAGAAGATTCTAAGAAAGATGATTCAGAGCTCCAGATAATGGCATGAAAAGCTACCTTTTGCATTACTTGGATATCACACCACGACGCGCACATCGTTAGGAGCAACCCCATACTTGTTGGTCTATGGAACTGAGGCTGTTATACCCGCAGAGGTAGAAATCCCTTCACTCGGGATAATCGTTGAAGCAGAAATTAAGGATAGTGAGTGGTTCAAGACTCGGCTGGAACAGTTGTCCTTAATTGATGAAAAATGAATGTCCGCAGTCTATCACGGGCAGTTAATACAAATAAAGAATGGCCCATGCTTAAAACAAGAAAGTGCGTCCAAGGAATTTTGAAGTGGGACAACTCGTGTTAAGACGCATTCTCCCTCATCACCAAGAAGCAAAAGGAAAATTCGCTCCTAATTTGAAGGGTCCATATATCATCTGGAAAATATTGCCGAGAGGAGCATTGTATTTGGGAGATATCGAAGGAAATGATCCCAAAACAGCTGTGAATGCGGATGCAGTAAAAAGGTACTATGTTTAGGCTCTCTGCGGTGTTGGTTTTTGTGCAATTGAGATGACGAAGGATTTTCTTCTCGCTATCCAAACACGATCAACCCTTCGCAAATCCATTTGAGCCGGTTACTCTTCTTTGATTACCCTCTTTGGAACCCGAAAGTACTATCGAAAAGAAAAAAAAGGGCGAATGAAAAAAAGATGAAAAGAAAAAGGAAAAAAAGAACAAAAAAAAATAAAACAACAAAAATAAACGTTTTCTCTTAACTACGTTTGATTGATTCCGAAAGAATACATAGGCAGCCTCTCTCTGGGGTTTAGTCACACCAAAACAAAAATTCCAATTTCCCCAAAAGTTAAAACTGGGGATGATGATATATTGGTTCGGCCATGAGTCCACCAAAATGTTTCCAAAGTTGTACTTCCGTCCAAAATTCTTTTTACCCAAAACCTTGTCCAAGTCCTTATAATCAATTAGCAAAGGTGTGGGAATTGAAAAACAACATTGTTGGAATCTTATATAGTCCAAATTGAGAGAAATAAAATGAGAGAGTCTTATCGGTGAAAACCTTCGGGCGCCATAAGGCGACGGTAAGTAGAGAATTTGAAAATGAGAGAGTCATTTTGGTGAAAACTCGTAAAGAGCACTATTGAACGACGGTGAGAAAAGAAATGAGAGAGGTCGATTGGCGAAAACCGGCAAAGGGCTCCGTCGGCCAAAAAGAAGACATCTCACCACTAAAAGAGTCCTGGCAAGGTTCTCTGGTTTTGAAATACGGATCAATGGGTCCACGAGAAGCTGGAAAGTTTGTGTGGGTTGGGCATCCAGTCCAAGAAGCATGTCATGTCCATTTGAAGTCATCATGCACCCTAGATAATTCCTTATTTTTCCCCGAAAGGGACGCTTCTCTTTAAACTCATATGCTTGCCTTTTGTATACTTCTTCTTTGAATCCCTTTCGGTTTAACTCTGGTTCCGAGACTATTACAAAAAAAAGGTGGCAGGACTAGTTTTTACAGGGCTTTGCCTGGCAAAAGACAAAGAAAATACCCAGCCTCAGCGGGTGCATCAGGACAATCCTGAATGACCACGAATATGGATGTTTTTAAAGCAAAAAGATATTGAAGAAGAAATAAAATCAGGGACAAAGGTTCTAAAAGCAGAATAAAGTGAAAAGGCCAGAGCCCACATGGGTGAGTCATCATGAAATCCTAAAAGTTGAGTCCTTTCAGTTTGAAAAGAGATTCACCCTCAAAACTAGCAAGCAGTAAAGTTCTCAATGGAAACTGGGCCGGGATCAAGCAATTGAGATGATCAAGGCCACAAACCAACCACCGTTTCAAAATAACAAATTGTTCTTTGTTTGAAAGTTAAAACAGGTGTAATTCAAAGCAACCATGCAAGAAGCAGGTGTAACCCAAAAGAGAAAAGAAATGTGCAAGCGCTGAAACAGCTTTGCAGCACGGAACCGACCAAAAAGGGAAGTTTTCCCCAAATTCTTTCACGCGTTTTACTAAATAAAAAAAATAAAAAAAAAGAAGAAAAGAAAAAGAAGAATAAAGAAATAAGAAGAAGAAGTGAAAATGAAAAATCCCAAAAAACAAAATCTGGTAGCATAGGGCCACATTCCTTAGATATCCCGGCATAACCCGTGGACCTCCTTGGCATAACCCCAGAAACCTTTTTTCTTTTATCCCGTCATAACCCACGGACCTCCCCGGCATAACCCAAGGACTTTTTCCTTGCACTCCCTGGCATAACCCAAGGAGCCTTTTTTCTTTTATCCCGGCATAACCCGCGGACCTCCCCGGCATAACCTGAGGACCTTTTCCTTGCGCTCCCTGGCATAGCGCAAGGACATTTTTGTTTTATCCCGGCATAACCCGTGGACCTCCCTGGCATAACCCAAGGACCTTTTTCTTTTATCCCGGCATAACCCGTGGACCTCCCTGGCATAACCCAAGGACCTTTTTTTTTAATCCCGGCATAACCCGTGGACCTCCCTGGCATAACCCAAGGAGCCTTTTTTCCTTCTTATCCTGGCATAACCCGCGGATCTCCCTGACATAACCCAAGGACCTTTTTCTTTCTTATCCCGGCATAACCCGCGGATCTCCCTGGCATAACCCAAGGACCTTTTTTCTTTTATCCCGGCATAACCCGTGGACCTCCCTTGCATAACCTAAGGAACTTTTTCTTTTATCCCGGCATAACCCCCGGACCTTCCTGGCATAACCCAAGGACTTTTTTATTTTATCCCGGCATAACCCATGGACCTCCCTGGCATAACCCAAGGGCCTTTTTTTTTAATCCCGGCATAACCTGCGGACTTCCCTGGCATAACCCGAGGACTTTTTTGTAAGGCCCCATAAAATTTTATGCTTAAAACCTAGTAGCTCATAGTGCCGTAGTGCAAATATCCGAATATGTGTTAGGAATGTGTAATATTCTTCGTGGCGAGCTTGTGAGCCGCAGTTCGAACCCTTTTACCAATTTCGCACTTAAAAATCAAGGATCAAAATTTTCCAGAAAATTTCCATTATGCGATCCAGAATGCGTTTGCAGATCAGGTATGCGGACCGCATTTCTGCCACAGAGTTAACCAGTGAGTTAGTCGAAATTGGTGTTGAAAATGCAGTCCATTATGCGATCGCATAATCCATATGCGGACCGCATAACCATCGTATAAATTCCTCAAGAAATTGTGAAGGTCAATTCTGCGGCGCATTATGCGACCGCAGAACAGAAATGCGGACCGCATTTCTGTCGCAAACCCAGGCAGAGAAGTAAGATTTTTAGGAGCACTTCTGCGGTCCATTATGCGGACCGCATTTCCACTCTGCGATCGCAGATTGCGACCGCAGACCCGACTCGGCCCCAGATTTTTTAATTTTTTAACCCGATCTCTTCTTAAATAAAACACCCAAACACTTCATTTTTACACATTTTCTGGATAAAACTAGAGAGAAGGAAGAGAGGGTTCTTGAGAGAGAAAGTCTCATCCTCTTCAGCTGATTTTCCAAAGTCATCCAAGACCGAAAAATTCCAACTACTTGTCTTCATCTCCACTCTTGTAGGTAGAATCCCCAACCCTTTTTCATTGATTTTAAACTTTTAAATAAAAGGGGAAATTCTCATGAAACGATCCTTGAAAATGGAAGTTTAAATACACATGCATGTTCTTTAAAACCTAAAATCTAGTAAGAGTAATTAGGTGGGGATAAAGAATTGTGTAAGGGAGGGTTGATAACCTAAATACGTTCGGGTAGTGATTGTGAACTTTGATTCTAAGAAACGTGTATTAATTTGTGCACTATATTGACAGTGCTAGATTTCTGGTGAATTAGAAGTAGAAATTAAAAAGGGATTCAGCTCCAGGTATGTACGGCTAACTTTAACCTTTGTAAAATCACCTTGTTTGGT
>MU730171.1:278276-309206 GCA_026770625.1 Nicotiana glauca
GGCTTCATTCCCAAGGATACACAATCCTGATTTTATCGCTTAGATATGTGTCACAACTAACTCACGAAATTTTTCCAGTGAAAACTGGGGCAGAAAAATTTCGTTCGTTTGTTTGTTTTGGTGTCTTAAGCAGGTTTGACCTCGAGGCACAGGGTGTGAGACGACCGATGAAATGACTCTCAATCTTGAATAAAGAAAAGAAAAAAGAATAAAAAGAAATGAATTCAAAATGTTGAAGCAAACAAAGGTGCGGATTGCTCAGAACGTGATTGAAGTCACAAGCTCTGCATGTTCTGCTTTGACTCAGTGCTGTAAAAAGAAACAACACCTACAACTTGCGAGCATCAAGATTCAGATCGGAGTCCACAGCAAAATCAGCTAAGACTCAAGATCAAGCTTCAAGAGATTTATAGATAGGAATCTTGTAACTCATAGTTGATAGGTATAGCTAGCTTAACTTTGATTTTCCTTTTGGTGTAATAAGGAGGTCAGGAAGCAGTAGCAGTAGTAGCAGCAACAGCAGTGAAATCACAGCTCCTGGTAGTCCCAGCTATCAAACCTTCCAGAACTACACTGACATGATTCCTTTTCAGCCAAGGATATGTAGGCAACCTTTAAAGCAGGGTTCGATCAGACAGTTTTCAAAAAAGCTTCTCATGGAGTGCCAAGCAGGCAAAAATCTCTCATAATTGCTCATTTATTTTTGCCCGAAAACCCTTCGTGTCTCCGAGCAAAGAGGGGCAGCTGTGAACATGTGATTTTTGCCTCGCTTGAATTATTCCTATAGAATTCTTAAAATTAGGATTTTTCTTTATTATTTGAATTTTAGGCAATTAATTGCATGATTTTTGTGTTTGTTTGCATTTTGCGTGTATCTTTAGTTAATATAATTCATAAAAAATATAAAAATATAGTACTTTTGTATTTAGAATTTAATTTTATATTTTATTAGTTAATTAATATTACCAAAAATAAGAGAAAATAACAAAAATAGTCCCTTTATATTTTTTGTCTAGTTTTCCTTTTAAATTAGGATTTAGTTAGTTTTAGGAAAATTAATTAGTTTAGTTTTGTAGTTAAATCAGGTCTATTAGTCTTAATTTTGTATTAAACAAAAATCTAAAAAAAATGAGAAAAAAGAAGAGAAAATGAAGTGAAAATTAAAAGAAAAAGCAAGGTCTTAATAAAATACCAAGTTTGGGCCATTTTAATACCAGCCCAAAGCCAAATCCTGGATACCCATTCTCAGCCCAGTCCAAGACCCATCGTCCACCCCAATGCAGACCCCATAATGACTGAACGACCCCGTTTTTGTGTATATGCAATCTCAACCGTTGGATCATTGAGATCCAATGGTCCAGAACTGGACCATCACTAAATATTTAAGTGTCCAAACCTTACCCTACCCCCACCAAGCCTATCTCTCTCTTACCCTACTCGTCTCTCTCAGAGACTACTCGTTTTTGCTGCCTGCCGTCGCCGAAAATTGCCCCACGGCGGCGGAAGGCCCCCAATGACCATCAAAATTATACCAAAAATTCCCCTCCACTTCCTTATCTCGAATCCATGATTTGTTTCCTTCCAACTCTACCCAAACTGTTCAAATCCTTGAAACCATAGTTACTACCTCCGCCGCTCACGGCGGCGCCGCCACCAAAACCATACCAAAATTGTACCACACAATCCCCAGGCCACCTTATGTACCATACTAGTGGTTATTTCCCAAGAATCCCAATGGGATTCCTCCAGTTCCACATATAAGGTTTAGGCAAAGTAGGAGTTGCAGAGTCAAGGGTTTGTCAGTATTCAAATGGCTCCAAAGTGATATTATGTATTTGTTTTGTTAAAGAACAGACATATAATATTATTTAGGGGCCATATTTGAAGGCAGTCGAGTAAAAATCAAATCCGAGTTTGAATGTCAAGATTCAAGCCTAATTGGTAAGTCCCAATGTCTTCCTTCTGTTTCTTTCTTTCATTGAGTTTAGGCTAGGGTTTCGATTTGAACCCAGTACTACTTCTTGAGTTTGTTCCCTGTTTGTTTTAGGTCCATTTAGTTTCCGTTAATACATGTTTTAAGTCTTTAATTTGTTCAACTACTTAGTATGATTAGTTTAGTTTGATTAATCAGTATTTTTGCCTGTTCTTCAATTTTGTTCGTTAGTTTTTTTAGAGTTTTAGTTTCTGATTTCCCATCTTCTTCTGTTTACATTAACTTTATGTGATTTCAATTGTTCTTAATTTAGTTTGATTGATATTAGAACTAATTTTGTTCAGGTTCAATTTTATAGTTAGTTTTGATTTTTGATACTCTTAGTTTAATTTTAGGTCTTCTTTTAGCATAATTGGAATTGTTCGGATATAGCTGATTAATCCAGTATTTGTTTTGTTTAACTATGGTTAGTCTTGATCAAGGTAATATGGTCAGGGTTAGTTTGACATAGGTAATAATTTCAGACTTAGTTCAAGGTTAATTGGGATAATTTAAAATAGGAAATCATGCAAATAACTGAATTGGAAACAGTTAGAATATTGTAGATGGGGTTTCAATTAGAATTTTAGGAACTTAGTAGTGTGACTTGGGAAACAAGCCAGCAAATAAAGGACTAATTAGCTAAAACTGAAAAAATAAAAGAGGGACTTAGGGGGCAAAGTGAAATCTAGAGGCAGCCCTAGGCTTTGCCTATAAAAAGGCATGCCCATTGCCTTGATTAAGAAGTTTTTTTGAAATATGAAAAATGCAAAAAGTTTAGAGATCCCAAAAATTTGAAATTCGAAATTCAAATCAGTTCTTAGAAGTCTAGAGAGCAAAACTCTGAAAAATTCAGAAAAAGAAGAATTTCAGATACAAAACAACCGAAAAACCTACTCAAAAATCCAGAACTCTGGTAGAAAGTAGATAGTTTAGATACAAATCAGATCGTCGAAACCGAATCCTGAAAATCAATACAAAAATAGTATAAAACTTCTCCAGATCTGCTGATTTTCGATTGTAGTAGTTCATCCAGGCCTGCTTTTCAATTTCAGTTGGTTTATTTGGTTATTTGAAGTTATTTTGAAGCTTGCTACATCTGTCCTTGCTCCCTGGGTTTTTTATTTGGAACTGTTGTGTTTTTCTGTTGAGTTTACACCTGCGTGTGTTGCCGTCTGCCTAGCTGACCTCAATCTCATTTCATTTTGTGCAAATTTCCATGTACAAGTCCTGAACCATTGATAATGTATGCCTAATTTGAGCAATGAAACAGAAGCTTCACCTGCATTTGTGTAAATTTACTTGCTGCACCTGTTTTGGTTCTGCGTTTGTTCATAGTTAGTTTAGTTAAAATTGTTGTAATTGAATGTTGTAATTAATTTGGACTGCTGGACTTTTAGAACTGTTTGACTGCCATTTGAGTAGCTAAATGTTTATGTGAGAAGTTGAATGCATTGGATCAACTAGTTGTTTTTTGTTCATAAGTGCCTGTTAAATTCAAATTCAAAGTTCATTGTATTACTGAACCATGACAATAGGGAATTCCACATTCATGTTAGATTATATGTTAGTTTGTAATTTTATTGATTCAACAGCTTAAAAATGAAAAACATGAAAATTAATATTTCAGTAATTATTCCTGTTTTCAGTCATAATTAAATGCATTTGGAGTATATTAGTTGCAATTAAATAGTTGTTAAATTTCAGATCATCCATGTTAGTTATCGGTGTACTAGCAAGTCGATTAAATTGAGGGGATTGAATAAGGAAATAGCTAAGAATTAATGTTGATTTGAATGAATTGTGCACTTTATTTGCCCAAAAACTCTTAAATAGGTGCAAAATAAAATTAGAAGAGACTTGGGTCATTAATTAAATGACCAAAGGTCCAAGCATCATCAACCGCCCACCTCATTGGACCCTTGACTAATCCAACCTTGGATTTTGGTCCTAATTTCAACCTAGCCTCACATTGGACTCATAATTAAGGTTCCAAATTCTGAACAATTTGATTGAATAAGGAGAAAAAAATAAAAATGAGGTTTCTTTCCATGGGTTGCTTTTAGACCCAATTTGCTGAAAATTTTGTTTTCCTACTAGAGCCTTTGGACTTGATTATTTTAAAAAATTGAATTGCAAGCTTGGGCTTTCCCATTTAAGTGGCAAAATTGAATTAAGCGGTCTTTGATCATAGAGATCCGTTTGTTCGAGTTTGGACTTGATGTTGAAGCCCAAGTATGTTCAAACGTTTTAATAGTAGTTATTTAATAAAATTAGGTCCTTAGAGACAATCGTTAATAGAGAACAATAGTCCCTTTAGGATAGCCTTTAAAATAAAACAAGGTGCGCCTCGCTAAACAAAATTCACAAACCGCATGGCCTTCTTTAATTACTTCATTAAAAATATTTAGAACTCGGAACGTGCCATTTAGCGAATTTTTATGGCTTCCCGCAAAGTTAATAACACGTTAGTCATTTTAGGCGCGCTCTTTAATAATCTTACCTTCCTAAATTCGGGCGTGCATTTTATGTGACCCAAATCCAAATCCCAAAATATTTAATAAAATGTGTCGAGGTTCCGGGTTCATTTCATGTGACGTGATCCGAAAATATATTTTAAACGACGTTCAATTTTCTAAAATTACTTAAAAGCGGTAATAATTTTTAAAATGGCACTATAGGATGGCATATATTAAAATCAGATTTTTAGCCAATTATAATAGTTTAAGCGACCGTGCTAGAACCACGGGATCCGAGGGTGCCTAACACCTTCCCTCGGGTCAACAGAATTCCTTATTCAGAATTTCTGTTTCGCAGACTCCACTCGGGAAGTCGAAATTTTCCTCGATTTGGTATTCACGATAAACCGGTGACTTGGGATACCAAAAGCCAAACCTATCCCAAGTGGATATTCTTATTGAATAAATAATCCCATTTCGAATAATGTCACTTTATTGGAAAAACTCCCTTATACATTATCCTTCGAGATAGGTGTGTAAACAAGGAGGTGTGACACCTCCCACCAAATGAAGGCAGCCCCAGTAAACTGAAAGGTGGTAAATGCCACACCACTAGACTCAAAAATTCCTGCTATACGGAGCATCCGCTGACACCTGTCAATAAAACCCTGGGTATCCTCGCCCTCAGCACTACTGAATGTCGGAGGCTAGAGTCTATCAAACCTATCAAGACGACGTTGCTCATCCTCCGACATAACTGGAACCCTAAACTCCTGCACTGGTGCAACCGGCTGAGTTGGAGGTGCCTCTGGCGTCTGTAGTCCCTGTACTACTTACTCAGGTGTGCAAATAGCGAGGGTCTGGTTGCCTCCCCCGGCCTGCAAAGTAGCTGTTGCTGTGGTGGCTGAAACTGCCTGAGCCAGGCTAGTGAAAACTGTCAAAATCTGTGTCAAGGTCTCCTGTAGACCCGGAATCACGACGGGCACAGCTTGTGCCTGAACTGATGCTGCTGGAGTCTGATCCGTAGTTGTGGCAGCTGGTGGATCAACAGATGCTTCCCTCACTACTCTGTCTCTGTCACGTCCACTACCGCATCCACGGCCTCTGGTGGCCTCAATGGGTGGAACTGGTGGTCATCCACCTCGTCTGGTAGCTCGTGTCCTCACCATCTATGAGAGTATAGAATAAAGAGAAGTTTAGTACTTGAATCAACAAGTTCGAACGACAAGAATTTCAAGAAGAAGAAGTTTTTCCTAAAGGTTCTGCAGCCTCTCGAGGATAAATACAGACGTCTCTGTACCGATCCGTGAGACTATACTAAACCGGCTCATGACTCGCGAGACCTAGTAACCTAGGCTCTGATACTAACTTGTCATGACCCCAACCCCTGTTGTGATGGAACCTAACACATTGCTAGGCAAGCCCGACCAATTATCAATTGCAACCCTTCTCTTATAGAGTTCATTGTCCATTAACAGAGTTTAAATACCAATTATCATAAATAGAAGTCTGAAACAGTAGATAAGAATGTGGGGAAATCATAATAACACCACTACATAGCCCACCGATCCGATGTCACAAGTCAAGAGCCTCTATTACAAGTCTGAACAACCTAATATAGAAAATGTCTAGAAATGCGGAAAAATAATAAGATAGAAGGAGGAATCGGGTATGCGGACGCCATGCAGCTACCTCGATATCTCCGACAAACTGTGATCAACGGGGGAACTCAGACTCAGCCTCTGGAATACCTGGATCTGCACACAAGGTAAGGGAGTAATGTGAATACTCCGACCCAGTGAGTAATAATCATAAATAATTGCTGACAGTAAGAAATCACGTGAGGGCACTAATTAGTTCAATATCAAGCAGTAAATCAACTCAAAGCAGCAAACAGCGAATAAGTCAAGTGAAATATCCTTAGATCAGGTAAGACAGGTAGTTTATCAGGTATTTAACAAGTATAATTTCGTTCCTCGTACACAGTAACCATATATCCCTCACAATAACTAAAATAAAAAATAACCGTTGCGGCATGCAGCTTGATACGTATGAATAGTCGACTGCACTCACTGGGGGTGTGTAGACTCCGGGAGGGGATCCTATAGCCCAAGCGCTATATTGCTGCGTTGTGCAGCCCGATTCACATAAACATTTGCTATGGCGTGCAGCCCGATCCATATAAGTATTTGTTGTGGTGTGCAGCCCGATCCATAACATATATAACATCCTCACCATTGGGTTCTCACCCCTCTTAGTCATTCTTGGGCACAATAATATAAGGTAAGGATCTCAGCCCACATATTTCCCTCATTTAGGATTAGCATTGATAAAGCCAGTTCACATTGTTTAAACAAATAGGAACATGACTGAGGATATGATTTTCAATAAGTAAAGTGAGGAAAATCAGTCATAATGCCCCTAAGGTTCTACAAGTCGGCACAAGGCCCCAAACATCGCAACTAGCCCAAATCATCATAATAATAATAAAATCTCAATCAAAAATGCAGTGAAACCATCAATCGGGACGGACCAAGCACAATCCCCGGTAGTAATGGACCCCACGCTCATGATACAGCATGTGTCTCGCCTCAACATAGCACTACATTGTGCAAGTCTGGGGTTCCAAATCCTCAGGACACCATTACAATCATTACTTACCTCAAACCAACCAAAGCTCTAGCTTGTTATGCCCTTGTCTCTCAAATCGGCCTCCTCGCGTGCCAAATCTGACCAAAACCAAAGCGAATACGTCACAATGTGCTAAGGGTACAAAGCCCAAGCGAAAATAATCAAAAATATATCAAACTCAAAATTAGCAAAACCTGAGCCCCGGGCTCACTTCTCAAAACTTAGAAATTTTTATATCATTCAACTCCTTATCTTCCCACGAGTTCATACATATCAAAAACACAAGAATCGGAGTCCAATTAACCTCTTAAATCCCCAATTTAAACTCTCTTAATCTCAAGCCCTAAATCTCCATTTTCACAAATCCCTAAAATTTCAGTATTAATTCATGAAATATCACCATAGAATTATACTTTAGGTCCAAAATCCTTACCTTATCGAAGCTCCCTTGAAATCTCTCTTCAAAATCGCCCAAAAACTCTAAGTCCGATGTTAAAAATGAATAAACCCTTCGAAAATCGCGAAGAAGGACCATATATACTTTCTACCCAATCAAAACCGCATCTGCGGTCAAACACTCGCTTCTGCGGGACCGCTTCTGCGGTAATTACTATGTATCTGTGGATTTCACTTGATCCCTCCTAACCGCATCTGCGGTCTAAAAGCCGCATTTGCGGCTCCGCAGGTGTGGCTCTTATTCCGCATCTGCGATTCCAGGCCCCCTACAGCCTTTCCGCTTCTGCAACCCAAACCACGCACCTGCGGTCCCCAAACCACAGGTGCGAAAACACCAGAAATAGCAGAAAAACCTGCAATTGCACAAGTCCAAAACTCTTCCCGTTAGCCATCCGAAATCACCCCGAGGCCCCCGGGACCTCAACCAAAAGTGCCAACTCATCCTAAAACCTCATTCTAACTTATTCCAGTCATCAAAACACCTCAAACAACACCGAAATCATCAAATTACATCGAATTCAAGCCTAAGTTCTTCTAAAACTTCCAAAACATGCTTTTGATAAAAAAAACTCAACCAAACCACATCCAAATGTCCTAAAATTTTACACACACATCCCAAATAGCATAACAAAGCTACAACAACTCTCGGAATCCCACTCCGACCCTCGGATCAAAATCTCACCTATCAACCGGGAATCGCCAAAATACTAACTTCGTCAATTCAAGTATAATTCTACACCGGACCTCCAAAATCACTTTCGACCACCCTCCTAAGTCACAAATTATCCCCCGAAGCTAACCAAACCATCAAAAATCACATCCGATCCCTCTAACACATAAGTCAACATCCGATTGACTTTTTCAAACTAAGCTTTCCGTAAAGAGACTAAGTATCTCATTTCCTACCGAAACCACTCCAAACCAACTTGATCATATAAGACACGCATATAGAAGCTGAAATGGGGGAAAACGGAGCAATAACTCAGGAGACAACGGGTCGGGTCGTCACAATTTCAAATGTTTGTTTGCGGCTGAGATATGCCTTTCTTTTGGTAATGGTATGGCCATGTTCCTGGTGGACTGATGTAATGCACTATTTGATTTTATAACAATGTGTGGAATAAGGACAAGAGAATTCAAGTCAATATCCAAGTTGAAGTGATTCCCATTAAATGTGTCCATTTTACATGTGTGGGTGAGAATGTATTTACCCACTTTCCACAGACCTGTCTTCTTCTTGCTCGCTCGCAACATCCAATGACATGGCCAAAACCACTTACGACAAACAACCTTGTATACAATCGAACTTGACTCACATACCTCTATCTCACAACACTCTTTTACGTTGTGCATTTTACAAGTCATGCTTAGGCGCGCTTTATCAGAAAAAAGCATGCCCTTTGCCAGCACCGTTGGTCTAGACTCATCCCATATTACTGTCCGAATCTTATCAAAATTCCTTGTGAGAGCTTCCACATCCGGCATGCTTGGCAAGTTATCAAGGTAAGGAATCTCCCTTGAATGATATGGCACTTAGGACTCGTACACTCTTCGTCTAGGGGGGAGCATACTCTCTCGTCAAATCAGGTCCTTCTTTCTCATCCTCCTCACCACCATCCTCATGAGGAAAGGGTGTCTCGTCTCCAGATTCATCAGCATTATTATCGTAATCACTGTTCTCTTCCTCACTCTGTGCATCTGCCAGATCCCGATTTAATACGTCGTCTTCGGGAAATTGAGTGAGTACATGTGGTTTAACTTGCTCGTTTCACTGCACAATCAACAGAATAATAAGCTACTAAAATTAATAAATACTTTCCATATAACTGTATCACTTCACTTACAAGTCATAATGTGATGAAATTTCATGATGGACATTTTCATTTAGGTGATGACTCCCGGATGGACTACCATGATCCAACACACCAAAACTATGCTTGGGTTCATAATTTGTAAAATTCATATCCGTCCTGTACCCTCTGTTAAATATATGAGCGTTAATACAAATTCAATATAACATCGTAACACAAAGAAAAATTGAAGCTTACCACTCGTCTTGTGAATTATGTAAAGAAGGTGGTGATAAGTTTAAATCAAGAAAAACTCTTTCATCCGGAACCTGTCCGGCAAAAACTCCTCCAGATAGCCACCCGACGACTGGGGGTTATCCGGAAACCGACCGGCAACCTCATTGTTGGGAACATCTTCGACCTTAACGTACATATTCAACATTTTAATTACAAGAAATTTCCGATATTCATCTGGAGTCCTCACAAAATCCCTAAAAGTTTCATCATCGTCTATGTTTAACTCTGAGTAAACAGCAACCACTTATAGAGTTACGGAATACGGATATCTTCTGGTTACTTTAAGTATTACTGAACGTTTCCTCACATTTATTTTTTTGCATAATAACGATATCAATTTATCGTACTTCATTGTAAGTGGTAATTTAACAAGATACTGTGGAGATAAACTGTACCTCACAGAGTTATTCTCCATCACAACCTTACCCCTCCCCCCTAATATAATGAAACTCTTATTCCACGCTCTTCAGACATTATGAAAAAATGCTTGAGAATTTAACAAGAAGAAAAGTTTGAACGGGAGTTAGAATTTTTTTTTGAATGGATTTTCCTAAAATCCTAACCCCTTTATATAGGAAATGGCTAGCCCGGGGAGGGCTGAAATTTTTTATGTATAGCACTCTTTGAATGTGCGCTATACACATTTGAATTATTATTATGTCAGTTAACTTATTGGTGGGCCCACAAACAAGTATAGCGCGCTGATTTTTGGCGATATATGTATAGCGTAGTTTCTTCGCGCTATACCTGTCAGTCAAATCGTCAGGGAACATAGCATTTTAATTCTTTGCGCTATACCTTAACGACAAAAGTTACCGTTAAGGTATAGTGTGGGGTATTTTGGCATTATATATCAAAAGATAATTTTTCTTTACACTTATTAACGTTATATTTGTTAAAAAGACAATAAAAAGGTTCCAGACTCCTAATAACAGCTCTTGTAATTGTTATGGTACACCTAAATGGAAAAGAATTGGAGTAATATTTTTATTGAATACATTAAATAGCTTTACAGTAAGGTCATGAAAGAGACAGAAGGGAGATTCTACGAGGTGAAGAACTACAAGCACATTCTGTTATGTAGCTAGAAATGGAACTACCAAAGTATTAATGGATATATGTGTTACTCTGTTTACCCTGCAGCTTTCTCATTATTGCTGAGCTACACAAGTGTATGATTTAATGCGCTTCGTTTTACGTGACACTGTTTGCATTTAACTGTATCGAACAAAAGGATTCAAAAAAGAATGTACCCATTTATCCAAAGGACCAAAATGAATAATTTAAAATCATTCCAACTACTTAGGGGTTGTTTGGTATGAGATATAAGTTATTATAAGGATGATATAAAATTTAATATCATCTTAATACTTTGTTTAGTTACCAAACCGGGTATAAGTTATCCCGATGTTAATTTTAACTCTGGGATAACTTATACCTTATAGAAGGTGGGATAATTAGCACCGGTATAATTTATACCATCTTTTTACAAATTATGCAATTATTATTCTTAATACAACCTACCAAACAATGAATAAACAACAATCTCATCATAAATTATCCATATAACTTATACTGGTATAACTTAAAATTAAGCTTCTCGGCAATCAACTTTAGTTGCCACTTCATATTGGAAACAGATCAACAACTGACATAGCAAGAATAAAGTACTGGTAAATATTGAAAAAAGATCCAACCCCATATCCAAGAAGTGTGAACAATGTCATATAAAATGCAACAAAAGACAAATATACCCAAAAAAAAAACCTTTCTCCATTTTCACCGAAATAACATCCCTTTTCAAAAACAAAAAAAATAATCTTGTCGCCTTATATCTATCGGAGTTTAAGTTTATATATTGACTACTTAAGAATATATACGCAGCCACCTCACTTCTAAGATAATTACCAATAATTTTTTTTTCTTGAAAAGATTCTGATAATACAAATAAACATAGTACTGATGTGACGGTCTGCCCCGTCGTCACGCGAGTTACCGCCCCGTTACCCTCATATTATGTTTCTTTATGTTTCAATATCAGTATTTGAGATGATCGGGTATAATTGGTTGGTTTTAGATCGAAATGAGATACTTAGTCTCTTAAAGGGAAGCTTGTTTTGGAAAAGTCAACCGGAAGTTGACTATTTAGTTAGAAGGCTCGGATGTGATTTCCGTTGATTCGGGTAGCTTCGGGAGATGATTTGTGACTTAGGAGCGCGATCGGAAGTGATTTTGGAGGTCCGGTGTAGAATTAGGCTTGAATTTGCGAAGTTAGAATTTTGGTGAATTCCGGTTGATATGTGAGATTTTGATCCGAGGGTCGGAATAGAATTCTGAGAGTTGCAGTAGCTCCGTTAGGTGATTTTGGATATGTGTGCAAAATTTCAGGTCATTCAAAGGTGTTTTGGTCGGGTTTTTGATCGAATATGTAATTCGGAAGTTTTTAAGAAACTTCGGCTTGAATCCGATGTGATTTAATATTTTTAACGTTGTTTGATGTGTTTTGAGGATTGGAACAAGTTTGAATGGGGTGTTAGAATGTGTTGGTGTTTTTGGTTGAGGTCTCGGGGGCCTCGGGGTGAATTCGAGTGGGTAAACGAGAGTTTTGAAGTTTGCTTCAGGTCTAATTTTGCTGTCATCTGGTATTTTCGCTTCTGCGGAAATGGACCGCAGAAGCGGGTGTGGGATCGCGGAAGCGGTCTGAGATGTGGCTGAGTAGTTTCGCAGAAGTGGACCCCTTTTCGCATCAGCGGATCCGCAGGAGCGAGTATTTCACCGCAGAAGCGATTTTGAGCCGTTAGGGGAAATTCCGCAGAAGCGGAACCTGGGCCACTTAAGCGGAAGTTGGTCTTTTTAATAATTACCGCAGAAGCGGAGTTATGGCCGCAGAAGCGGTCCCGCATAAACGGTAGTAGGACCGCAGAAACGAAAAGAGCTGTTGGCAGAAGGGTTTAAATGTTTTATTTCATCCGCGAGCTCCACCATTTTTCCCCCATTGTTGAGCGAGCTTGAGAGCTATTGACGGGATTTTTAGAGAGTTTTGACTGGGAATCGATCGGAGGAAAGTTCTATGGTCTAGAAACATCATTTTTATTGAAGAATCTACCTTTAATTCATGGAAATTGGAGTAAAAATTGGAAGAACTAGGGCTTGGTTTTTGGAATATAAATTTGGAATTTGAAGGGGCATTTGAACTCCGATTTTGATGAATTTGATATGAATAGGCTCGTGGCAAGACGAGAAATCCGGTGATGTGAATTTCGTAATTTTTCGAAAAGCGGGCCCGGGGCTCGGGTTTTGCCAACTTTATGATTTTTGTTATTTTTAGAGTCTTTCCGATTGGGTTATGATTCATTAGCCTATTATGACGTATTCCTTGTGGTTTTGGTCAGATTCTACGCACGAGGAGGTTCATTTGCGAGGGAAGCGCAAGGCGAGCTAGGATTTCGGCCGGCTTGAGGTGAGTAATGGTTATAAATGATGTTCTGAGGGTTTGAAACCCTCTATTTGCACTACGCGGTGCTATGTTGAGATGAGATACGCGTTGTATGATGAGCGTGGTGTTGTTACCGCTGGGGATTCGGACTCGGTCCATCCCGATTGATGACTCTACTGTACTTTTGACTGAGACTGAATTAATATTAGGATATTTTGGGCTAGTTGCCATGTTTGGGGCCTTGTGGCGATCTGTAGAACCCTTAGGGGGCATGTTGTGCTAGTTGACCTCACTTTAACTGTTGAAATCATACTCTACATCATATTCTTAACTGTAAAACATAATATAAATCGGCCTTAGAAATTGGCACTCTAAATGAGGAATACCTGGGGTTGGAAGCCCTTTTTTAGCTGAGTGGACTCGAGAGGCCAAATCTATATTGACTGAAAGGGGGGTCAAGGACCCCGTAGTGAGGGTATCTGATATACACCGGATCAAGCTTCACGCCGCAGCAGTATATTTATATATACATATATGGATCGGACTGTACGTCGCAGTAATATAGTATATGGATCGGACTGCACACCGCAGTATTATAGTATATGGATCGGACTGCACGCCGCAGTATTATAGCGTTTGGGCTGTAGGAGCCCCTCCGGAGTCTGCACACCCCCAATGAGCGCAGTCGACTATTATTATCGGATCGGGCTGCACGCCGCAGCAGTATATACTATTATTGGATCGGGCTGCACGCCGTAGCAGTGTAGGTAAATTGCCGGACTTTGAGAGATATTCACCTGTTTTTCCCTGCTTAGCTGTTGTTTACTGCCTTTACTGTTGGTTATAGAATCGTGTAGTGTTTTTATGAGAATTCTTAGTTTCGGTTGTTATTTATTTTTATTACTCACTGAGTTGGAGTACTCACTTTACTCCCTGCACCTTGTGTGCAGATTCAGGTGTATCACAGTCTGAGGGAGGACTTATCTAGCGGATCTGCATTTCTTCGGAAGCATCGAGGTAGCTACCCTCATCTTTTTTTATCCTGCTTTTTAGACAGTATTGATAGTATGGCACTCTGTATTAGAGGCTCATAGTCGTGACATCGGATCCTGTTATGGGCTTATGTTTCTTGTGCTATGTTGGATTATAGCACATTTTCTCCGTATTTATAGGCTTTTAGATACTGGTTTGGTAATTAAATAACTGTGTTTAAACCCTTGAATCACCAATACTACTGGGGTAATTGTTGAATGGTCGGGCTTGCCTAACAAGTTGTTGGGCGCCATCACGACCGGGGTTTGGGTCATGACAAGTTGGTATCAGAGCCTAGGTTACCTGGTCTTGCGAATCATGAGCCAGTTTAGTAGAGTCTCGCGAAACGGTACAGAGACGCCTGTACTTCTCCTCGGAGGCTTCAGAACCTTTAGGAAAACTTCATATTCTTGAAATTCTTGTTGTGCGACTTGGTTGATCCGAGAACTAAACTTCTGTATTCTATTCTCTCGCAGATGGAAAGAACCCGTGCTACTGGACGTGGAGGATGACCACCAGTACCACCCCCTCGAGGCCGTGGACGCAGTCGTGGTCGTGGTCGAGGTAGAGCAGCAGGGGCAGCACCTGTTGACCCACTAGTTGCCTCAGTTCAGGGCCAGACTCCAGTTGTTGATGCTCCAGCAACACCTGTACAGGCACCAGCACTGCCCATTGTGACTCCGGGTCTCCAGGAGACCTTGGCCCAGATACTATCGGTTTGCACTAGCCTAGCCCAGGTGGTCTCAGCCACCACTACAACAATTACTTCTCAGGCAGGGGGAGGCAGTCAGACCCCCGCTGCTCGCACACCCGAGCAGGTGACGCAGGGTTTACAGACACCAGGAGAAGCTCCAGCTCAGCTGGTGGTACCAATTCAGAATTTTGTGGTTCCAGCTATGCCAGACGATGAGCAGCGTCATCTCGAGAGGTTTAGTAGGCTTCAGCCTCTAGTTTTTAGTGGTGCTCAGGGCGAGGATGCCTAGGGTTTTCTTGACAAGTGTCAGTGTATGCTTCGGACGGCAGGGATTTTGGAGTCCAGTGGGGTAGCATTCACCGCATTTCAGTTCACTGGGGCTGCCTTCACATGGTGGGAGGCATATGAGCAGCGTAGACCGGTAGGCGCAGCGCCTTTGTCATGGCAGGAGTTCTCCACTATCTTTTTGGAGAAGTGGGTACCACGGTTTCAGAGGGAGGAGCTGCGTAGGTAGTTCGAGTGGCTTCGACAAGGAGACATGACTATGACCCAGTATGAGGCAAGATTTTCTGAGTTAGCCCGTCATGCCTCATGGATGGTTCCGACCGACAGTGAGAGGATCAAGAGGTTTGTAGATGGACTTAACTATCACCTTCGTATTCTAATGACTCGAGAGAAAGTTGTGGGTATTTCCTTTGAAGATGAAGTTGATATTGCTCGTGATATTGAGTTGGCTAGCCATCAGGATAGAGAGGAGAGGGAGGCCAAGAGGCCTCAAGGTTCTGTTAGCTTCAGTGGTGCTCCGTCTAGGGGTCAGTTTCAGTAGAGCAGAGGTCGATCATTCAGGCCTCCTCAGACAGCTCGCTCTGAGTATCGTGGGTCATCTTCCGGTCGGGGTTATCAGGGCTCTCAGCAGAGTCAGCCATCTCTTAGTGCACTTCTAGCGCAGAGTTCATCTCATGCCCCATCTGTTAAGGGGCTCATCCCGGCCGAGTCCATCAGCTAGCCACTCTGGCGCGAGAGGTTCCCTTCAATCCCAGTTCCCAGCACCCGGGAGTTGCTACGAGTATGGAGAGTTTGGGCATATGCGGAGGGAGTGTCCTCGCCATGCAGCCAGTTCATATCAGCAGAGGGGCCAGCCCACATCTTCTGGCCCAGTATCTTCAGCACTCACCCCACCAGCTAGGGGCGAGGCCAGAAGGGGAGGTCGATCGGCTGGTGGTCAGGATCGATTCTATGCTCTTCAAGGCCGGTCAGATGCTATTACTTCGGATGCTGTTATCACAGGTATTATTTCAGTCTACCACAGGGATGCCTCAGTTTTATTTGATCCCGGTTCTACTTATTTCTATGTATTTTCATACTTTGCTCATCATTTGGGTACGACTCGAGGGTGTCTTGCTTTACCAGTGCACGTATCTACCCTGGTGGGCTGTACTATTGTTGTGGACCATGTATATCGGTCTTGTCTTGTTACCATCGGAGGTCTGGAGGCCCGAGTTGACTTGTTGCTGTTGAGCATGATAGATTTTGATGTTATTCTAGGCATGGATTGGCTATCTCCGTGCCATGCTATTCTAGATTGTCACGCCAAGACAGTCACATTGGCTATACCGGGTCCGAGGATTGAGTAGCGTGGGATGACTGACTATGTTCCCAGCAGGATGATTTCCTTCCTTAAGGCCCAGCGGATGGTTGGGAAAGGTTGTATATCGTATTTGGCTTTTATGAGAGATGTTGGAGCTGATACTCCTAGTCTTGATTCTGTTCCCATTGTGAGGGATTTTCCATATGTCTTTCCAGCGGACCTGCCGGGCATGCCACCAGACAGGGATATTGATTTCGGTATTGATCTGGTGCCGGGCACAAAGCCTATCTCTGTTCCTCCCTATCGTATAGCACCAGCTGAGTTAAAGGAGTTGAAGGAGCAGCTTGAGGAACTCCTAGATAAGGGGTTTATTCGTCCTAGTGTGTCACCGTGGGGTGCATCGGCCCTATTTGTGAAGAAGAAGGATGGCACAATGAGAATGTGTATTGACTATAGGCAACTGAACAAAGTAACAATGAAGAACAAGTAACCTCTACCCCGTATTGATGATTTGTTTGACCAGCTCCAGGGAGCAAGGGTATTCTCTAAGATTGATCTCCGTTCAGGCTATCACCAGCTGAAGATCAGGGATTCAGATATTGTGAAGACCGCCTTCAGGACTAGATATGGACATTATGAGTTTCTAGTTATGTCTTTCGGGCTGACTAACGCCCCAGCTGCGTTCATGCATTTGATGAACAGTGTATTTCGGCCGTATCTGGATTCATTTGTGATTGTTTTTATTGATGTTATATTGGTGTACTCGCATAGCTAGGAGGAGCACGCTCAGCACTTGAGAGTGGTATTACAGAGATTGAGAGAGGAGAAGCTTTATGCAAAGTTCTCCAAGTGTGAGTTTTGTCTTGGGTCAGTGGCTTTCCGGGGGAACGTGGTGTCCAGTGATGGTATTCAGGTTGATCTGAAGAAGATAGAGGCGGTGCAGAGTTGGCCTAGACCGACCTCACCCACGAAGATTTGTAGTTTCCTTAGGTTGGCAGGGTATTATTGCCAGTTTGTTTAGGGGTTTTTTTCCATTGCATCGTCATTGACCAAGTTGACTCAAAAGGGTGCTCCATTTGTGTGGTCCGAGGAGTGCAAGGAGAGCTTTCAGAAGCTCAAGACAGCTTTGACCACGGCTCCAGTGTTGGTATTGCCATCAGCTTCAGGTTCTTACACTGTGTATTGTGATGCTTCGAGAGTTGGGATCGGATGTGTGTTGATGCAGGAGGGTAGAGTTATTACATATGCTTTTCGTCAGCTGAAGCCCCATGAGAAGAACTATCCTGTGCATGATTTGGAGTTGGCTGCTATAGTTCATGCGTTAAAGATTTAGAGGCACTACTTATATGGCGTATCTCGTGAGGTGTATACTGATCATCGCAACCTTTAGCATTTGTTCAAACAGAAGGATATTAATTTGAGGTAGCGGAGGTGGCTTGAGTTACTCAAGGATTATGATATCACTATTTTGTATCACCCGGGAAAGGCCAATGTAGTGGCCGATGCTTTGAGCCGGAAGGCGGTTTGCATGGGTAGCCTGGCGTACATTCCAATTGGGGAGAGGCCCTTTGCAGTAGATGTCCAGGCTTTGGCCAATCGGATGGTGAGGTTAGACATTTCAGAGCCTAGTCGGGTGTTGTCTTGCGTTATTTCTCGGTCTTCCTTGTATGATCGCATCATAGAGTGCCAGTATGATGATCCACATTTGCTTGTCCTTAAGGACCGGGTTCAGCATGATGATGCCAGGGATGTGACTATTGATAATGATGGTGTGCTGAGGATGCAGGGCCGGATTTGCGTGCCCAATGTGGATGGGCTTCGGGAGTTGATATTGGAGGAGGCCCACAGCTCGCGGTATTCATCCAGGTACCGCGAAGATGTATTAGGATTTGAGACAGCATTACTGGTGGAGGAGAATGAAGAAGGATATTGTGAGTTATGTAGCTCGGTGTCTCAACTGTCAGCAGGTCAAGTATGAGCACCAGAGGCCCGGTGGTGTACTTCAGCGCATGGATATTCCCGAGTGGTAATGGGAGAGGATTACTATGGATTTTGTGAGTGGTCTCCCTTGGACAGCGAGGAAGTTTGATTCGATTTGGGTGATTGTGGATCGGCTGATCAAGTCCGCGCACTTCATTCCGGTATGTACCACCTATTCTTTGGAGCGGTTAGCAGAGATTTTTATCCGGGAGATTGTTAGGTTGCATGGGGTCCCAATTTCTATTATCTTGGATAGAGGTACACAGTTTACTTCCCAGTTTTGGAGGACCTTCAGCGGGAATTGGGTACACAGATGGAGTTGAGCACAGCATTTCATCCTCAGACGGACGGATAGTCCGAGCGTACTATTCAGATACTAGAGGACATGTTGCGGGCCTGTGTTATTGATTTTGGAGGTTCTTGGGCTGAGTTCTTGCCACTTGCAGAGTTTGCCTACAACAACAACTATCAGTCCAGCATTCAGATGGCACCGTACGAGGCTTTATATGGGAGACGGTGTAGATCTTCGATTGGTTGGTTTGAGCCCGGCGAGGCTAGGTTATTGCGGACAGAGTTAGTGCAGGATGACTTAGATAAGGTGAAGGTGGTCCAGGAGAAACTTCGAACAGCTCAATCGCATCAGAAGAGTTATGCGGACCGGAAGGTTCAAGATGTATCTTATATGGTGGGCGAGAAGGTCTTGTTGAAGGTTTCGCCTATGAAGGGCGTCATGCGGTTTGGGAAGAAAGGGAAGCTGAGTCCGAGGTTCATTAGGCCTTTTGAGATTCTTAGGAGGATTGGGGAGGTGGCCTCTATGCTTGTTTTGCCACCCAGCTTGTCGGGGGTTCACCCGATATTCCATGTATCCATGCTCTGGAAGTATGTTGGAGACCCGTCTCATATGTTGGACTTCAGTACAGTTCAGTTAGATGATGACTTGACCTATGATGTGGAGCCAGTGGCTACTTTGGGTCGTCGAGTTCGGAGATTGAGATCAAAGGATATAGCTTCGGTGAAGGTACAGTGGAGAGGTCGGCTCATAGAGGAGGCCATTTGGGAGACCGAGCGGGAGATGTGGAGCAGATATCCTCACTTGTTTGAGGTTCCAGGTATGTTTCTTGACCCGTTCGAGCCGTTAGGGGAAATTCCGCAAAAGCGGAACCTGGGCTGCTTAAGCGAAAGTTGGTCTTTTTAATAATTACCGCATAAGCGGTCCCGCATAAGCGGTAGCGGGACCGCAGAAGCAAAAAGAGCTGTTGGCAGAAGAGTTTAAAGGTTTTATTTAATCCGCGAGCTCCACCATTTTTCCACCATTGTTAAGCGAGCTTGAGAGCTATTGACGGGATTTTTAGGGAGTTTTGACTAGGAATCGATCGGAGGTAAGTTCTATGGTCTAGAAACATCATTTTTATTGAAGAATCTACCTTTAATTCATGAAAATTGGAGTAAAAATTGGAAGAACTAGGGCTTGGTTTTTGGAATATAAATTTGGAATTTGAAGGGGCATTTGAACTCCGATTTTGATGAATTTGATATGAATAGACTCGTGGCGAGACGAGGAATCCGGTGATGTGAATTTTATAATTTTTTGAGAAGTGGGCCCGGGGCTCGGATTTTGCCAACTTCGTAATTTTTGTTATTTTTCGAGTCTGGGTTATGATTCATTAGCCTATTGTGACGTATTCCTTGTGGTTTTGGTCAGATTCTACGCACGAGGAGGTTGATTTGCGAGGGAAGCGCAAGGCGAGCTAGGATTTCGGCCGGCTTGAGGTGAGTAATGGTTATAAATGATCCAATATACTATTATTAGATCGGGCTGCACGCCACATCAGTGTAGGTAAATTACCGGACTTTGAGAGATATTCACCTGTTTTTCCCTGCTTAGCTGTTATTTACTGCCTTTACTGTTGGTTATAGAACCGTGTAGTGTTTTTACGAGAATTCTTACTTTCGGTCATTATTTATTGCTATTACTCACTGTATCGGAGTACTCACTTTACTCCCTGCACATTGTGTGCAGATTTAGGTGCATCACAGTCTGAGGGAGGACTTATCTAGCGGATCTGCATTTCTTCGGAAGCATCGAGGTAGCTGCCTGGCATTCGCATCCCTGATTCTTCCCTCCTACCCTCATCTTTTATTATCTTGCTTTTTAGACATTATTGATAGTATGACACTCTGTATTAGAGGCTCATAGTCGTGACACCGGATCCTGTTATGGGCTTATGTTTCTTGTACTCTGTTGGATTTTAGCATATTTTCTCCGTATTTATAGCCTTTTGGATACTGGTTTGGTAATTAAATAACTGTGTTTAAACCCTTGAATCACCAATACTACTGGGGTAATTGTTGAATGGTCGGGCTTGCCTAACAAGGTGTCGGGCGCCATCACGACCTGGGTTTGGGTCGTGACAACTAACTTTATGGATAGTGTTATAAATAGGATTGTATTTAAGGTAATGTCTATATTTTAGAGATATTTTAGGGTTTGTTACTTGGTGTCTAAGTCACTTTTTCCCTATAAACAGAGGGGTTTTATTCCATTATAATTAATCCCAAAATCAATAAGTACTCTCTCTCTACTTTTTTCTACAATACTCTTCTTTTCTCTTATTGTTTTATAACACGTTATGAAGACGATACTCTAAAAAATTGGGTAGAGGCTTTGGAATATGTGCATGGTGCTCAATTTGTACATAATATTGAGCATAGTGATTGTCAATTGTTCCATGAACTTCCTACATGAATAAATTTTGGATTTAAGGTAAGTATTCTGTTTATGTTTTAAATTCTTGAAATTCTATAATTTAATTTTAAATACAAGCAAAGACAATAAATTTTGATTATAACTCTAATGGAGTTTGTAAGAAATTATAACCACCCAAAGTGGTAAAATTTCTATGCATTGTCATGATCAAATTCATGTATGATTATGGGCACAAAAAGTAAAAACTCGTCCCATTGAATTTGTTTCATTCTCATTCCTTTAAGAGAATGTGGTAGCAGTATGTGATAAGTCTGAAAGAACACAAAATTATTACCATAAAGGTATCAATGTGTGGACGTGGCAATAGACGGAATTATAATCGTCTTCATTGTAGTAATGAGAACAATAAGGATTCTCAAAATAATCTTTCACCATGTGAAATTAATATTTGTCATCGATTTGACATGAGATTTCGTAAAGCACATATAGATAATTATGGTCCATTCATGGTGTGAATGTGACAATATGTGATTTATGAATACGTATTCATTATTGAAAGAATATGAACGTGCTAGTGATGGTGAATATATCACACTCACCTTTAGAAGAAGATTTGAGATGATATAAGAAAATAATGTCATTATTATAGCATGAATGATTGTTGGTCACGTACCTACTGTACGCCAAAATAGTTTGGCAATGTGATTATTAAAGGACAACTGTAATATAAGAAACAAATCTTGCATATAATTTTGACCATAACCATAATGGTATAACTTTCGCTTTGAAAGAGATATTCTCCATGTGGATGTTGATGAATATGTGGTAGCACAAAATTAATTGAGAACTCTAGAAGGGTCAATTATACTACTTTGGAGAAATACAATTGATTACCAATAAGGTATTGTGACTTAATAAGTCTCAAAAAAACTTATTGAGTTTCTAAAGTATTCGCAAAAGAGAATGGTTATATTGAGACTATAAATAAAGGAAAGATTTAATATATTCTATTACTACAACTTATAGCGGGGTAATATATAAGTGAAAAGTTGACCGTTTTATTCTCCAGTTTGTACTACATAAACAAAAGAATCCATAAATAATGTAAAAGTTTATTAATACAAAAATCTATATCATAATAAACTTGGAGTTTATTGATAATTGCACACGTCATGGTGTAAATCTGAAGCTTATCAATATTGATAATTTATCCAGTTGGCTAAACTCAGTTTAAGTATGATATGCAAAAATAAAAGTGAATTCACATGGGTTAATATTAAAGAACTAGAGAGTTCTTTACGAATTCTCTTATGTTACTTGTTCTCACTAATTAATAGACCAACTAAAATTGGGATTGAATCCTATAAGTATTGGAAATATCAAAGGTGAATATGAGCTCATTCACCTGCCATGTATACCATGTAAGATGCATCTATGAGATGGTTACATGTACAATTATTATTAACCTGCAATCTGGTATTTGCGAAGTAACTTGCTCAATAATCGTAGAGCAAAATTTCCAGACGTTCTATTCAATACAGTTCTTCTTGATAAACTGGTTTACATCACAGTTGGTTTAGCAAAATGATTTATTGAATGCCTTCACTTAATAACTAAATTATTGCTTATGAGAAGAAAGTTACCTGTAAATGCTCACTAAATGCTCATATTAGAATAAGTCCTACAAGGACAATGTCTATAGTACGCTTAAAGCGTATAGACGAATCGATTTCAAATAAAAATTTTAATAAAGAAGAAGAACGCATGATCAAAATGATCATAGTAAGGAGGTAAGTGATATAGAAGATCATATGACATAATACTTCATAAAATCTAAGGAGAGGTTCGGGTACCTGAAAATACAAATGAAGAGATCTTTATATTATATCTTTATGAAGAAAAAAAAGAAGAAGGTTGGAACCGATATAAAATATTCGTCGACGACATCTATAATAGCGCTAACTATAGATGAGGATCTTAAGTTTATCGCCTACAGACAAAAAAACTAGCCAAATAGAAGAGATACAATTCAAATAGAATTGGTTTCATATGAAAGACATGTAGTTTTGGACATGTAGTTCAAATACTTGAAAGTATAAAGTCAATGATATGTACAATCACTTCTATCTATCTTATATATCTAGCATGAAATGAAAACTTGATATGTATCTAAAGTTGATTTGTATGGCTTACATGACAATCTTTGAAGGATCTAAATCGCTTAAAGCATATACCATTCTTGGTCTTGAAGTACCGCATCTTAAGTGCAATTTGTGCACATAAGTATCTTGCTATAACTATAAGCACGATAATGTGATAATCAGAATTTTTACCTCTATGGAGATATTGAAAAAATCATTCCACGACATTATGTGAAGACATTATATATCTCTCAAGAATTACGATTTCAACGTGCAACATAATCATTCAAGTTAATATGGTTGATTTGTTTATCAAATCTCTACCAACGATCTTTTAAAGATGGTGCACAAGATTGGAATGCGAAGGCTCAAAAATGTAAATTAATTGTCTCATCAAGGGGAGTTATAATACGTGTTATACTCTTTTTCCTTATAAGGTTTGTCCCACCGGATTTTTCTTTCAAAGTTTTTAAGGAGGCAACAAAAGACATATTGTTAGATATGTGTACTCTTTTTCCTTCTCTAGAACTTTTTCCTATTGAGTTTATTTTAGTTAGGTTTTAACGAGATACATTATCTATTGAATAGGCATTCAAGGGGGTGTTAAAATAGAATTGCATTTAAGGTGAATGTCTATATTTTAGAAAGATTTCAGAGTTTATTACTTGGTGACTAAGTCACTTATCCCTATAAATAGAGGGATTCTATTCCATAGTAATTAATCCTAAAATTAATAAGTATTCTCTCTCTATTTTCTCTGCAATACTCTTCTTCTTCTCTTATTATTTTATAATAGATAGTTAAAAATATAACTAATTCCTAAGTGGTTGTTTGGTAGAATGCATTAGAAAAAAAATGCATGCATTAGCTTTGTATTAGTAATACCCTCTTTGATACATTTTTTTCAACCTATGTATAATTAATACAAGCATTAGTTACAAACCATGGTATTAGCAATATCAAAGTTACTAATACATGCATAAGCTTCGTTAAAGACCTAATTGCCCCTCAAACACCTCAAAACCTTTTGCAAATACTCTCTGCCATATTTTGTATCTTTTTATATTGTAATATTTTAATTAATTTTTTCCCTTTAATATTCTACTATAGGCTACGGCTTTTGCGGGCAATCGCTTCTACGAGACCAATTCCAACAATATCGAGATTTTAATAACAAAAAATCATATTTATGTACAAAATTTGATTTTGAATTCGGTTAAAGTATAAATTAAAGTTTTCTTTATCTGTCAAAGATCTACTTATTTTTTTAATAATTGGTATTTTTTATTATATATCATACCAAATTTTTTAAAAAATTACGCATGCTTTAATGCACCAAACCAATTAGTTGATAATAAATAATCTCAGCATAACTAATATTAACATAAGTATTTCCATTATTACTAATACATCATATTCAGCACTATTCATATACCTCCCGCCAAACAGCCCCTAGGTATTTTCACTACCCTGGACTAGATGGCACGATAGAAATCTAGTAATACGAGCATACAAAACAAAACTTTAGAGAAATCTATGACACATCCACAATTTGGATAATCAGGCCAAAGGAATCAAAACCATAAAACTTGAATCAATTGCAAGAATATTTCCCATTAAATTCTCAAAATTGTTCCACCCAACCCTAATCAAAATTTCCACAATCTACTGAGTGCAATCCTAATTAGAAACAAAGGATTACAACAGAGGACGAAACCATGAACCCATAAATGAAAATCAAGAATCCAAAATGCAAAGCCCAATTCCTCTTAAACTTACCAAAATAACTCTCTGGTGGTTCTTGATAATGTATCTCAAATTCATCCCCAATTTCCTCAACACCACCATTCCCAATTCTCATCTTCAGTTGCCTTAGCCTTTCAGTAGCCAAACCCAATGTCAGCTTATGACATCTCCTTTGGTACTTAAAACCATTAATGCATCTCAAAGTTTGAGCCACAGATACATAAAAAATCAGATGGGCTAAAGAAAGAAGCCCGATGGGTATCCAACAATGGCGACATTGGAGCTTAGGGGAAAGAGCTTGACCCAAAAAGACTAAAGCCAAGAAAAGGAAGAAAAGCTGAAACATTCGCCAGAGTTCTTTTTTTTGTAAATCTACAGCTCTTTTTTTCTCGAGGGTTTTTTCGAAATGGAGTTGGATTATGGTGTTGATAGCTTGTAGAGCTGTTTCTTTTTGGATGAGACTTGGGTGGTGGTTGGTGGTGGTTACGGTGTCGTATTCCGCCATTGGAGAGTGTGGGTGGAGAAGAAGCTTTGGAAGAGTTAAAAAAAAAAAAGAAATGGGATATTTGGAGTTAAATGGTGTGGGGTGACAGAGGATACTGAGGTAGGGCATGTGGGGGATAGTTAGAATATCAAGGTATAATTTGATACTGATATTTCTGCTTATTGTTGCAACGGTAGGGAAATGTGGTTAATGTGGTAGGGTGGGATGGGGCCCATGCTGCATTGGATTTGGAAGAATTAGTAACTTTTGCAGGGGAGAGGGTAGAAATTCTAAGAAATCTCACTAGTGTAAAGTAGTACTTAAGTATTTGTTACAAAAAAAATTAACCATTTGAAGGTATACTAAAGTCTTACCAAGTAAAATATTGTAAAAGAATTTTTCATAGTATTAGGTTAGATAAATAAAAATAGTAGGTATTTGTCAACAAAAACAAAATTAATAGTCTAAAAATAAGTTAAGTTACTTACTAATAAAAATAAATTGATATTTCTAGGCATACAAAAGTTATTAGATTCAAATTCAATTATAATTGAATTGTATGTTAATATATTAATCCGAATGAATATTATGGGTTAATATAATTAGATTAATTGTTGTGAGCACGTGATTTTTGCCCTAAGCAAATTATTCCAAAAGTCTCAAGTAAAATGATTTCTTTATTACTTTACAAATTTTGTGGATTTTGTTGAATTTTGTGTTAATTATTGCATTTTTATTTGTGCATGATAATTCATATGAAAATACAAAAAATATGCATTTGCATTTAGGAATTTAATTTCACATTTTAGTATCAAGTGGATATTAATTCATTTTAGGACAATTTAAAGAAAATCACAAAATAGTTTCTTTACACTTTTAATTGTTAGTTGTTGCATTATTCTTTAAATGGAATATTTTTTTTAAATAAAAACTTTTAGGAGTTAAGTAGTTTATTTTTGAATATTATTAGGTCTTGGTATTAATTTTACATTTTTATAAAATCTAGAAAAATAAAAAATATATATATGATATAATACAAAAGCAAAGAAAATAAAAAGGGAATTTGTTCTTAAAAGACCCATTTGGGCCAAATTTAGATGAGCCCAACCTTCCCAGCCAGACCCACGCCACATCCAGCCCAACCCACACCCAAACCCGACCCATTAAATAACCCGACCCATTTTCTTGTTAAAATCATCGGAACCTTCATACAATAGGGACACACAAATTGCGTGTCTCTATCTAATCTGACCTTCAACAAATTTTTAGGCTATTTAGAGAGAACGAGAGAGAGAACAGGGGAGGAGAAAAACTGGAGAAGAGAAATTTGAGATTAAAAAAAAATTAGATTCTAAGTATTCTTAAGCTCTTCGGATTTCGTTTTCAAGTTTTCGTTCCTTGTTTGTTCTTCTTCCATTTTTGGCCATGGAGTTCGAGTAACCGGAGTTGATTTCCGAGTTCGACGTCGTTGCTGCTTGGTGTAGATTCCAGTGGATATTTCCTAGCGATTCTAGTTGAAAAATTCTTCTTGAAGATTTATTAGGTTCGATTTAAATCCTTCGCTGTAATTATTGAGTTTTTATCAGTCAAAACATGTCCACATTGAGGTTCAATTTCTGATTCCTTTCATTTTTGCTTTGATGTAATCAATATATGACGAGAGTTTGGAACAAAAACGATTGAATTAGTATGTTAGTGAAGTCAGATTTTATAGGTTTCTGAAGGTTGTTGATTGTGTGTAAATTCTATTCGATATGGATGTGTTCTGGTTTTGTCTCTATCTCTGTATTAGAAGTATATTCTAAATCCGAATCTGGCTGCCTCCTGTTATTAAAGGATTGATCCTATGGCTTTAAGAAATTGGAATAGCTCCTTTTATAGTTCCCTGAATCAAGCAACCTGTTTGTGAAGCTTTGAAAGTTGTAAGCTCGTCGAGTATTCCATAATATTTTACTCTGTTTTGTCTTGTGACGACTGTGTGTGCACTGAAATTTTCTGGTGAAACTTCTAAATAATACGAGCATGAACAGTTTGGAGCCCTGTTTGATTCAGTCCGATTGACATTATATTGTTAGAACTAATATCGAAAATGTGCATTCAGTGTGTCGAACAGAAGTTGATTTGTTACTGCTATTGCTTCTACCAAGCTACGCATTTTGTTTTGCTGTTTGTTTCGATTGTTACCAATTGAGTTTAGCTCGTCTACTTCCTCTGTACCTTCAGTCACGCAATTCATTAGAAGAAATTGAAGTTCAATCCCCTATTCTCCTCTTATTTCATTGTGTTAATGATGGTGCTTAGGGTGACACTAGTTTTGACTCAACTGTGTTTGTTTTCAGAGGAGGTTGTAGAACATTTTTCTGCATTCTGTTGGCTTTAGATGCACTCATGGAATTGGTTTTCGTGCATTAATAGTTTATGCACTAATTTTGTTCATATTAAGTCAAATGGTAGTAGGAAAACGTTATTTGGTTATACTAATTAACAGTAAGTTGGGATTAATAAACAAATAGGCTTGAACAGTGTTTAATGAGAGCATCAAAATTGAATCTGGTTGCTTTCAGTTTTACAGTGAGTTTGGGTCATGTTATATATCAACATAAATAAGAATTGGGTTGTGATTGAGCTTCAGTTGTGCTTGTCGTATTTCTGTTGGGTTCGATTTGTTGTTTTCAGATTTAAGCACGCATTTGTAACACTATACTCTTGTCGTTGAAATAACTGAGATTTGCTCATCTCCTTCCTGTCTCCTGTCATATGACTGTACGAGTTCGTTTGTGTGTTTGGAATTAGTTTCATTGAAGTTCTTAAGCTTTCATTTTGCTGCTTCTCTTTCATCCTCCTGGATTGAAAATAGAGAACAACGACCGTTAGCCTCAAATTCCTCAAGTCCTCGTCACTCTCTCTAATGGTTGTAACAACCAACTCAGGTCGTTTAAATAGGAAAACAATGGAAAAGCAGAGTTACAAAGGAAATTAGGAATCTTCTTCTTCGATTTCGATTTATAATGTTGGGATCTCCAGGTCGTTTGAGTCATTAGAGCTGTTTTAGAGCCAGGGACTGCTTTCGTTGCTACTGTTATTTTACTTAGCTCCGACGTTCTCATATCTCACTCTCATTTGGTCGTTTTAAGAATTGGTTTTGCGTAACCAAGTATTAATTTGAGAACTCGTCTTTGTGTCGATAAATATGAATCAACTCCTCTATTTTCTCCATGAAATTTCGATTCATTGCTACCTTTACATGATTGAATTCCTTTTCTGAGTAGTTTTACAATTAGGAAATTTAAACTTATTCAACTTCATGGTAATTTGCTATTCTGTTTGTTTGGGGGCTCTGAAATAAAAAGGGTTTAAATTTATAACGCACTTGGACTATTGAGTTAGGTAGCACATTTGAGCTAAAAGGTTTTACCTTTTGTTCAAATGTGGACTTGAACTTGAAGCCCAAATTCCTTGCTCACTTTGAATAATAGTATTAAGACTATATTAGGAGTATATGGAATTAATTCGCGAATATAGAAATTGGACTTCTAATTAGGTAGCGGGCTCAAGCTAAAAGGTATTCCCTCTTGTTTGAGCTCGGACTTGAATTAAGAGTTCAAATTTATATCCACAGATTAATCAAACTATAGAGACAAAAATAGAAAATTTAGCTACTTTAGTTGGACCTTAATAAATAAAAATGAGACGAGCCTCGCCAAATAAAATACAATTGCAGGGCCCTCATTAATTACTTACTAAAATACTTAGTATTCGGGATAGGCCGTTTAGCAAATTTCACGGCCTTCCCAAAAGATATAACACGCTAGTTGCTTTAGGCGCGATTTTTAATAATCTTACCTTCCTAATCCGGGTGTGCATTTCATGCAACCTAAATCCAAATCCGAAAATATCGAATAAGAATGTGCCGAGGATCCGGGTGCATTTTATGTGACGTGATCCAAACACATGTCCTTAAACGACGTTCACTTTCTTAAATAAAATAATTTGACAAAAAGCGGTAATTAATTCTAAAAATACATAAATTGGATAATATGTTTTAAAATCAAATATTTTAGCCAAATATGACAGTTGAGCGACCGTGCTAGAACCACGGAATTCGGGAATGCCTAACACCTTCTCCCGGGTTAACAGAATTCCTGACTTGGATTTCTGGTTCGCGACTGTTAAACAGAGTCAAACCCTTCCTCGATTCGGGATTCAAACCGGTGACTTGGGATACCATAAATCTCCCAAGTGGCGACTCTGATTTTTTTTTTTTAAATAAAAACGAATCCCGTTTCGATTGTCCTTAAATTGAAAAAACTCCTTTCTTTAATATATCCCTTCCCGGGGTGTAGTAAAAGCTGATAAAGCTTCGGAAAAAGGAGGTGTGACAGCTCTGACGACTCTGCTAGGGATCGAACACACGACCACGTGGTTCGGGATTTAAGAATTCGAGCTCAGTTAAATTGTTGTATTTGTCTTTATTTGGTTTTGATACATGTTCCATGCTTTCCGTGCTAAATGTTTACCGCTTTAATATTTGTTGAACTGTATATAAATTGTCGCGAATCCCTCCCTCTTTCTGAGTCTTCTAAATCATGGAGAAGGGTGCACTTCGTGTAGCTTCTCTTCTGTTAGAGTCTTTTTCCAAATTTAGAACGAGGTTTGGATAAGTTGCAAAACCGGGCGAGTTTCTGTATCCCTGGTACGCTGCCACCCCTCGGCCCGAGTTGTCCGCTCGGGTAAGCCAGGTCTAGATCAATAAACCTAGGGTTTAAACCTAGATGAACAATAAAATCATGCCGAACTCCTAGTGTCCGTTTATTTGCATCACGTGCATTCTGACTTAGGGGACTCAACACAGGGGTTGGGTCCGTCTAGGACAGGTGACTTGAATTAAAATGACCATCTGATGCATATTATGTGCTAATTGTATTTATTTACTCGGCTCCACATGTTGACCGGCTTGTATATCATGAGTGAAAAAATGAAAAAATATCAGTGTTAGCATTAAAAAAAAAAGTATAACCATTTACTGTGAAAAAAAAAACCAATGCCCAAATAGTACCGAAATGCTACCGGATTTTTGAAAAAAAAAATAGAAAAAGAGAAAATACTTGAAAAACAAATTATTGGTCAAAAAATTGTTTTGATTTTGGCCAATCGGCCCGAACTACGCTGGTTTGATTCTCATCACGTGTGAGATACGTAGGCAACCCTTGACGGGTCCAACCACAACTTTTTGTAAAAATAGCCAAAAAATGTAAAATTTTAGTTTTTGTTATAAATAAGTCGGGTGATACTATTCTTGTTTAAAATATGCCAAATGTCCCTCAAAAGGACGCCGGAAGGCCGTTTTTGCAAGAATAGCCACTTTGAATAATTTGCGAGCACAACCTTGAAATATCCTTTGCGTAAATGATGAAAGGCCGTATCCGTAAAATCAAGTTTGGTTCATCTATCAACTTTACAAAAAATAACCACTCTGCTAAATAAGCCATTACATGGCCGGTTTTTGTTAAAATAGCT
>MU730177.1:17813-44728 GCA_026770625.1 Nicotiana glauca
GGGTGAGATTCGGGATCGCTTCGGAGTGATTTGCTAAGAAATTGGATTGCTGGTACTGGTATGATCGCAATTGCGAAGTATTGGTCACAATTGCGACCTCGCATTTGTGAGGTTTCGTTCGCATTTGCGAACCTGCGCTAGTGCGTGGAGGATCGCATTTGCGAAGGTGGGGCTCGCATTTGCAATGGTGTCCACTTCGCATTTGCGAAGTAAATTGTCGCAAATGCGACGATGGCAGGTGAGTGAAGGCTTCGCATTTGCGAGGTTTTTATCGTAATTGCGGTTCTCGCATTTGCGAACCTGGTGTCGCAGATGCAACATCAGGAGCCTGTGTCCAGCTATTAATTTCGGGATTTAGGCCATATAGCTCATTTCCTTCATCCCCTTAGGCGATTTTGAGAGCAATTGAGGAAGGATTTCCGTCATCATCAAAGAGGTAAGTAATTTCTTCACATCTTAAGTTAAATACATAGATTATGGGTAGATTAATATGTAAAATTAGGGAAAATCAAGGGTTTTTGTTGAATGACCTAGAATTTGATAAAGATAAGATTTGACCATGGTTTTGGGTATGAAATTTAGAGAAAATTATATATTTGAGTTCATAAGGTCATGGGTAAACTTTATCTTCGAAAAATTTCGGATTTCCGGGCACGTGGGCCCGAGGGCATTTTGGTTATTTCACTAAGCGTAGTTGGGAATTGTATAATTTGAATAGTTAACAAGTATTTGAGCACGTTCTCATTAGTTTGTCGTTAATTGGCTAGTTTTGGTGCATTGTGCGTCGGTTCAAGCCTTCGGAAGAATGTAGAATGTCGGTTATGAGTCTTCGGAGCGAGGTGAGTCTCCTTTCTAATCTTGTGAGGTAGAATTTATCCCATAAGTGAAGTGATATATTATGTGCTCCTATTTGTGGGGACTACGTACGCACGAGGTGACGAGAGTCCGTGCGTAGCTACTATTATGCTATTGTCCGGGTAGTTAGGACCCATTAGCATGTTATACTTGAATTAGTTATGAACCCGTCGATGACTTGGATTGTTTAAATCACCTTTGATTACTAAACGAATTTAAAAGATATTAAAAATCATTTCCTAAATCGTTAAACAGAGAATTAGTTTTATTTGGATAATTATTCCTCGATAAAATTCTAATCGGCTATCTGAGAATGTATATTATGTGTACCTGCGTCGCATGGAGTATTCGCGAGCGGGGTAATAGATCACATTACATTAATAAATGAATTTCTAAAAAGACTTAAGCTTTATTTTCTCAAATTATTAAAGAGAATTGGCCTTTCTTGGATGATTGCTCCATGTAGACTTCTTGACTGATTGTCTGTCTTTGTGTGTTTATTTTGGAACGGGCCAAACGCCTCGGCAAATTAATAGATACATCTATAGGCGTGATGTCGACCCTCGGCAAATGCACATTTATTTCTGTTGGATCGGGCCGTCGCCTCGGTATGATTTGTGCATGCTTGTATTGCTGCCTGGACTTATTTAATTTGTTACATGCCTCACTCTGGCTCGAGGATCATTTTGTTAATAATGAAAAGAAATCTTGAAAAATTTCTTATGAAAGAATTATGTGTTTACTTGTTCCCTCCATCTGGATTAAAATCATATTTATAAAATAAATCCATTGTTTAGTATATACATATTAGGGATGAATCACTATTGGACCATTAGAGAGCGTCGATTTGATCATCTCGTCTCTACCCCTTCGGTATTAGGTGGGATACTCACAAAGTACACGTTAATTACGTACTCATACTACACTTCTGTGATTTTTTGTTGCACAGGTATATATACCTCTAGCAGCCTATTGGGCGTAGCTGCATGGATCACGCTGGGTCTAGGTGAGCTGCATAATTCAAGGCGACCGCAGCTAGGGTAGTCCCTTCGAGTGTACTGTATTTACTTTCCGTCCACCGTATTCCGGACGGATATTGTATTTTATTTCTCTTATCAGTAGTTGCTCATGTACTTGTGACACCGGGTTTTGGGATGGTTTCCACTGGATTTGTACTAATTGTTATTGTTTAAATTTGAATTCAAGTAGTTAACTTTTATTTATGAAATAGAAGGAAAAATCTTAGATTTTCAAAAGTATTAAAAGAGGAACTAATTGATAATCTAGTTGGTTGGCCTGACAGAGGTGTCCGGTGACACCACCACCCTTAGTGAATTTTGGGTCGTGACAACATGGTATCAGAGCACTAGGTTCCCGTCGGTCTCACGAGTCATAAGCAAGTCTAGTAGAGTCTCGCGGATCGATATGGAGACGTCTGTACTTATCCTCGGGAGGCTACAGGGCTGTTTGGAGTACTTCCCTTCTTGATTTCCTTATCGTGCGGTTCAATTCCTTTGAGGCTTATGCCTTTGATTCCTTCCCACTCAATCTTATGTGACCCGAGCGCTTGTCATAAATCAAAAATTAAAGGATTGTAATGGCACTACAAATGTGGTTCGGGATGATTTTCCCGTTATAGTTGATTGGACTATTATAGTCACACTTTG
Organism: Nicotiana glauca; assembly: GCA_026770625.1. Classification (NCBI taxonomy): domain Eukaryota; kingdom Viridiplantae; phylum Streptophyta; class Magnoliopsida; order Solanales; family Solanaceae; genus Nicotiana; species Nicotiana glauca. The sequence goes on from MU730177.1 coordinate 20,336, forward strand.
GAGGGATATTCTATTGTTTCAGCTTAGTAACAGAACTTGTAAGAGCCTTTAGGCTAGGCATAGGTTGCCATGATGCTTATGAGCGATTATTCCGCAGTGTTGTTGTAACGGTAGGGTGTTGCCCATGTGTCGGGGAAGTGAATGAATTGAAGGGAGGTTTACTCAGCGCGTATTCAAGGGATTCAGTATTTTATTCCCAGCAGGGAAAAGTCAATCGAACTAAGGATGGCCAGATGGGGACTAGTGGAATTAATGAAACGTGGTAATTGCAAGCATGGTGGAGTTCTCCTCTATATAGGGGTGATGTTGTCTTAATTGAACGCTTTAAGATTTTTAGTATTATGGTCTGCTACAATTTTCCTTGGGGAAAGATATTGTGAAACAATATTGAAGGTACAACTATCGGATATCGTAAGGTGCGGCGGTTCCAGATTTAATCAGTATTGCAAATGTTGACAGTTCGATAAAGATGACCTTTGGAGAGGTTTAAAGTTAGCAGCAACGGTGGGTTCAAGTGCCACGAAGATAGATTTTATTTGAGGCAACAATTGAGCAGCGAAGTATGAGGAAGGACATGTGGGAAGTGTCAGGCGGTGTTTAAAAATTTCTAGAAGGCCAAGTATGAGGAGCAAGGTCGAGTGACCAATTATGGAGATGAGTTCTGCCAAAGTGGGTGAGTGGCGAGGGTTGAATATGGGCTTGGTAGTAGGATGACTACGCGCCTTAAAGAGAGTTTGGATCGAATTGGGGATTTTAATGATTGGGGATTTTAATGATTGGTGATTGAAGCCTGCGCGTATGATGTGAAGTATGGGCTATTATGCGGCATAAGATGGATATAGCGGAAAGGAGCTGCTTGAAATGGAGGAGGGTGCAGCATAACCCTGAATTTGGAAGGATGTTGTCGCACATTTAATTGATGTTTGCAAGGGGCGAATGGACTTGCGCAACTGGAAGATGAGCTCGGACTCATGATGGGCTATTGGTGTCGTAGGAAATGTACCCCATGCAGCAGCGTGGGAAGATATCGGGAGGTGATTCCCCTAGGTGGGTTATTCCCCGTGAGCAGATTAGCAGTCGCGTGGTTGGCGAAGCTTCTGCAAGGAATTATATTGGTTGTTCAACAAAGAGATCGGTCGTGCGAATGAGGATGAAGACTCAGAATATGAAAAATGGGGATTTATAGGAAGATCCCGAGAGATTTTGATAATTGGTGGCGTGAGGTTAAGTCAATAAGAAGTAAAAAGGTCGGGCGAACTCAAGAATTGGGAAATGATGGCTTCAAGCTAAGTGGGAGAGTCCCACCACTTATGATGGGGCTGTATGATAAACTACTTGCATGATTTTTGGTTATTAGCATATTGATGGATTATTTCAGCTATGAGAAAAGACCATAAGTGGTAATTCGAGCAAATGATTTGTTGGAGGCATGCAATAGTTGGCCTTATTAGCTCATGTCCGAACTTGGAAAAAGGTTCAGGATTTATGCCTTGTATGGATACAAGTTTCAGAGAAAGCGATTTTCGCCAGGTGCTTCGCCGAGAGGGTATCCGTGTGTTATAAGATTTATGGGGTGAATTATATTCGGGACCAAGTCAGAGCGGGTGGCTCTCAGTAACAGTCCTAGTAGATCCTAAGGGATAAAGTGTGGTGCCCAATGATTTCAAGCCTATAAGTACAACTAAGAATCAAGCTTTGTAGCAGCTTATGAGAAGGTGCCCATAATGTTCTACGATGTGTTACCTTGTGGTGTATCATTTGAGAAATGTGAAATAATTCATGAGATTGAGACATCATGGTCTCGCGATTCAAGATCACTCGGGGTGAGTGTAGAGGGAGTATGTTATGAGTTGAAGAGAATTAGTATTATTTCCGAAGCAATCAAGGATAAATTGGAGGGAAAGGAATTGATTAGCCATAGTTGAATTTGGCATGTCAGGGCCAATAATCAGTTCGGTCCGCAAGATCAAGTTATGTGTATGATTTGTGGGGGTATATGTGAGGCCTGTCGGCCACCGTGATTGATGATTTATCAGGGGCATTCCTCTGTTATGACTTGTTAAGTGAAAGCGAATTCTGGAAGGGCTATGGTGGCTTGGACCACTACTTGCAGATTTGCATATTCTACTGTTATGGAAATTACCTGTGTATTGCTATGATTCTCCTGAAGTGAGTTAAGTGCAAGGTTCTTATATGATGAAATGTAAAAATATAAATGAATTCGGAGTTATGATGAAAACCGTGTCCTATCGTATATTGGCACATTGGGTGCGGTGAGAGGTATGGAAGTATAAAGTGAGGATCAAGGTTGCAGTTCGGTGTTTACAAGGATGTCACAGGCTCGGATGAGCAAGGAAGGGGTTGAATGATTAGAGTAAATTGGTATCGTCCTCAGCGTCACCTGAGATCGATGTGTTGTGGAAGAGGTTTTGCATCCTGGTTAAGGATTCTGGATCGCTTTTCAGCATTAGTGCGTCCGATGATTAGATGTGCGGACCTGTTATTTATTTTGGAAGATTTTGGGAGCGTGTCCCACGGGAAGATTCTATAAGTTTGACATGTAGTCACTTGATTGGCTAAAGATTTAAACCAAGTATGAGGATTGTGGTACTATCATTAATTCGAGAATTTATGCCGGGAGGGCACTTTGTATATTGGGTTATGAACTGAGGAGGTTGCTCTGATTATAATGGTTATTCTTACGTGATATGAGTCAAAAGGGAGTTACTATGGACCTTTGAAAGTTCATTAGCCAAGTTGGTGCAATCAGAAATCGGCTTGAAATTGGTGGATTGATTTATTTGTGATCAGGGCTTTATATCAGGCCAGTTGTGTTTGTTTCAGCGAGCGTTCCCTATGGAGGAACAATCGAGGTGTTATTTTGTCATCAGCTATTCCAGGTAATGATGTATTGCGCCGTATGAGTCGTGAGACGACTTAGTAAATTCTTATGTGTTGAGGTTCCGTGTTGCGATGATGTTATGTGAGCAGGATGGCTCTTGAGATTTAGATCTTGTATCGCACCTCAGTTGTGCTTGAGTTTTGTAGCCTATAGCGCTATGTATTTTCTCAGGGATGGTATTATGCACTTAGCGTGCTTACGATCGAAATTCGATATTTTTATCGTAATGAGCAGATTTAGCTCGAAATGCAATCTTCTTATGTGAGATCTATGTGTGGATCGGGTGGCACGCTGCCATGGGTATATTATTTGGATCGGGTTGCACGCTGCAACAGTATGATGTCGAGTCTAGTTTTCTACACGCTATTTCTTTGTGTGTTTCACTTCCTATCTTCTAAGGAAAGTCCGTATTAGTGTGGGGGTTAGGTAATTCCGTCCAGAGTTCGATTTCTGTTTGTGCTGTGTTCAGATTGGTGGCCTATTGGCACATTGTGGAGTCATATGAGACTTATGATAGCATTCAGAATGGCTTATTGCCTGAGCAATTCGTCCTGGTTAGATTATGGGATTTAAGATCAGTGCAACCTGAATATATGAAGTATAATAAGGAGCAAGGGTCATTATTTGGTTCAGAATGTGGTAATGTTTCTTGTCAGAAGTATAAACTCAATGATTGGCTGACTCGGCAGTTGATTATGAATTTCAGCATCTTATCCGTCGTGGCGGTATTGTAATAGTTAGAGTAAGACCTATGTAGGTCATGAGGTGCAATGGGAGCATCGAATTCGTGAAATTTCGATTAATTCAAACAGAAATGCTATTGTGGTCCTATGAGTAAACTGATGCAAAGTGTGAATTCAGCAGAGTTATGTAGTCATGTTTGAGTGCAGTGTATCGTAATTGATACAGTGATCGTATGTTGGAAACAGGCCTGGCATAGAATTCCGGATGTTGGAATTGGGCTCTAAGGCTTAATTGCTTGAATAAAAGGGAGTATCTTCAGAATTTATCGAGCTAATGTGCTTAACTAAGTTGTGATAGCACGGGAAGGAGCATGAGGTGCTAAATAGTGATTTCAGACTACTCCAGTGTAGTTATCAGCACGTTCGAGGATGAACGTATGTTTAAGTGGGAGAGAATGTAACGGCGCGACCGGTCATTTTGATCCCTAGCGCGTCGTTCAGCAGTTTGAGGCCATAAGCAGCTTCATTTCAAGTATTGTGACTTATTCGCATGGTCGGAATTTAAATTTAGGAACAACGGAGTTAAATTTAAATGAAAACTCGCATTTGAGAAGCTTAAAGTTGAAAAAATGAACTAGGATTAGAATTTTGAGTAAACAACCTCAGAATTGAGATCTGAAGGTTCCAGCAGTTTCGTATGATGATTTCAGACCTGGGCGTATGCCCGGTTCGGGTTTTGGATAACCCGGGAGCGTTTTGGCGCCTGTTTTGGAAGTTAGCATTTTGGAAGAAATTTCTTAAGTTTGGTTTGAAGTGCATTTCAGCATTATCGATGTCCATTTGGGATTCCGAGACTGGGAGTAGCTCTGTATGGCGATTCTGGAGTTGGGAGCGCGATCAGAAGTGAATTCGGAGGTCTATAGGTCATTTGGAAGCCATTTGGCTAAAGATAGAAATTTGAAGGTTTTTTAGAAGTTTGACCAGAAAAGGACTTTTGATACCGGGGTCGGAATCAATTTCCGGAAGTTAGAGTAGGTCCGTAATGTCAAATATGACTTGTGTGCAAAAATTGAGGTCAATCGGATGTGATTTGATAGGTTTCGACATCGAAGGTGGAACTTTGAAATTCTAAAGCTCATTAAGCTTGGATTGGAGGTCGATTCATGATTTTAGCGTTGTTTGAGGTGATTTGATGCTTCGAGCAAGTTCGTGTTATGTTTTTGGATTTGTGCGGGTGTTTGGTTTGGATCCCCCGGGGCTCGGGTGAGATTCAAGATCGCTTCAGAGTGATTTGCTAAGAAAATGGATTGCTGATACTGGTATGATCGCAATTGTAAAGTATTGGTCGCAATTGTGACCTCGCATTTGCGAGGTTTCGTACGCATTTGCAAACTTGGGCTAGTGTGTGGAGGATTGCATTTGCGAAGGTGGGGCTCGCATTTGCGATGCTGTCCACTTCGCATTTGCGAAGTAAATTGTCGCAAATGCGACGATGGCAGGTGAGTGAAGTCTTCGCATTTGCGAGCTTTTTGTCACCATTGCGACCCTCGCATTTGCGAACCTGGTGTCGCAAATGCGACATCAGGGGCCTGTGTCCAGCTATTAATTTCGGGATATAGGCCATATAGCTCATTTCCTTCATCCCCTTAGGCGATTTTGAAAGCATTTGAGGAGGGATTTTTGTCACCATCAAAGAGGTAAGTATTTCTCCACATCTTAAGTTAAATACATAGATTATGAGTAGATTAACATGTAAAATTAGGGAAAATCAAGGGTTTTAGATGAAAGACCTAGAGTTTGATAAAAACAAGATTTGACCATGGTTTTGGGTATGGAATTTAGAGAAAATTATATATTCGAGTTCGTAAGGTCATGAGTAAACTTTATCTTCGGAAAATTTCGGATTTCCGGGCACGTGGGCCCGAGGGCATTTTGGTCATATCACTAAGCAGAGTTGGGAATTGTATAATTTGAATTGTTAACAAGTATTTGAGCACGTTCTCATTAGTTTGTCGTTAATTGGCTAGTTTTGGTGCTTTGTGCATCGGTTCAAGCCTTCGGAAGAATGTAGAATGTCGGTTATGAGTTTTCAGAGCGAGGTGAGTCTTCTTTCTAATCTTGTGAGGAGGAATTTACCCCATAGGTGAAGTGATTGATTATGTGCTCCTATTTGTGGGGTCTACGTACGCACGAGGTGATGAGAGTCCGTGCGTAACTACTATTATGCTATTGTCCGGGTAGTTAGGACCCATCAGTATGTTATACTTGAATTAGTTATGAACCCGTCGATGACTTGGATTTTTTAAATCACCTTTGATTAGTAAACGAATTTAAAAAAGATTAAACATTATTTCTTGAATCGTTAAACAGAGAATTGGTTTTATTTGGATAATTATTTCCCGATTAAATTCTAATTGGCTATCTGAGCATGTATCTTATGTGTACCTGCGTTGCATGGATGATTCGCGAACGGGGTAATAGATCACATTAAATTAATAAATGAATTTCTAAAAAGACTTAAGCTTCATTTTCTCAAATTATTAAAGAGAATTGGCCTTTCTTGGATGATTGCTCCATGTTGACTTCTTGACTGATTGTCTGTCTGTGTGTGTTTATTTTGGAACGGGCCGAACGCCTCAGCAGATTAATAGATACATCTATAGGCACACCGTCGACCCTCGGCAAGTGCACATTTATTTATGTTGGATCGGGTCGTCGCCTCGATATGATTTGCGCATGCTTGTATTGCTGTCTGGACTTATTTAAGTTATTGTATGCCTCACTCTGGCTTGAGATCATTTAGTTAATAATGAAAAGAAATTTTGAAAAATTTCCTATGAAAGAATTATGTGTTTACTTGTTCCCTCCATCTGGATTAAAATCATGTTTATGAAATAAATCCACTGTTTAGTATATATATATATTAGGGATGAATCACTATTGGACCATTAGAGAGCGTCAAGTTGACCATCTCGTCTCTACCCCTTCGGGATTAGGCGGGATACTCACTGAGTACACGTTGATTACATACTCATATTACACTTCTGTGCATTTTTTGTTGCACAGGTATATATACCTCTAGCAGCCTATTAGGCATAGCAGCATGGATGACGCTGGGACTAGGTGAGCTGCATCATTCGAGGCGACCGCAGCTAGGGTAGTCCCTTCCAGTGTACTGTATTTACTTTCCGTCCACTGTATTCCCGACGGATGTTGTATTTTATTTCTCTTATCAGTAGTTGTTCATGTAATTGTGACACCGGGTTTTTGAGATGGTTTTCACCAGATTTGTACTAATTGTTATTGTTTAAATTTGAATTCAAGTAGTTAACTTTTATTTATGAAAATCGAAGGAAAAACCTTAGATTTTCAAAAGTATTAAAATAGGAATTAATTGATAATCTAGTTAGCTGGCCTGACAGAGGTGTTCGGTGCCACCACGACCCTTAGTGGATTTTGGGTCGTGACATTTCTTTTTCTGTTTTGTTGTTTTCCTGATGTGTGGGGTCAAATATGTGACATGTTGGATTAAGAACAAGTTAAATTAACAAGATTTCACATTCATATTTTAAGATTTAAGATCTCTTGTTCCCATTTTTTTTCTTAGCAATTGTATCCTTCATAAATTATTATTTCTAATGCTTAATCCATCATTTAATTTAAGTACTACACATTGGTTGGATCTTTCATCTCTGGTACTAACAGAATTAAAGTATGTTATAGAGTGGGATTGTGTGTCTCTTTCTTTGTTTACATAAAATAAGTATGGATCTTATTATTAACTAAATTGTAGAAGAAAGTAACTAGCACAGATTATAACTCCTTATTTTATGGTTGTTAGACATAACTTATTTCATGATATAATAAAATGCAATCCCTTAGTATTAAACATATGATTTACGTGTACTTTTCATATATTCCAGAATGTATGTGTGTTGCATTAAACTATTGAAATTTTATTTATATGACTAAAAAGATCAATATATATTGGCTACTGATCATTATAAGCGTAAAAACAAGGTATGCGCATTTCTAATATATAAGGCCAATGAGGTATGTACACCTAGTATATAGTATAATTATAATGGTTTATAATTAGATATGATCCTTCTGTCATGTTATCATCTTTAACTTTTGTTTTAACTACTTGGTGATACATAATCAATTCCCATATAAAATCATGCTTGTGTTTTAAAATTTATTTCATAAAAGTATGTTGAGTTGTCGCTTAAATGATGATATTTCCTCATAAATATTTTGATATAATTACACCACTACTATGCTCTTCTATATAGGATCTGTTTCTTTTGATTTGGCCTATTATATATTGATTGAGGGTAAAACGGTGGGTTCAAGTTCCACTGCACCGTAGGGTAAGACACCGGGTTCGAGTTCTGGTGCACCATGATAATAAGATATTGGATTTCATTCCAATACAATATGGCCTAACATGTCTTTATATGGGTAAGACATTGGGTTTGAGTCCCAATGCACCATATTGATAATATAATGATGACTAATGAAAAATAATATATTTTTCATGAAAAAGCATGAAGCTCGTCCCACTTGATTTGCACCATTCTTGAAGTGAATGTGATAGCGATGCATAATAAATCTAAAGGAAGACAAGTGGTTGACTAATGAATGTGGGCGTGCCAAAGACCAAAATAATAATAGTCATTATTATGATAATTATAAAAAGGAGAACAATAAGGGTTCTCAAAATAATCCTTCGACTGTGAAGGAAATATGTATCAATTTGGTGTATAAATATGAGACACGCTCAGATGATTATAGTCCATTTTTGTGAAAGTATGCGACTTGTGATAAGCATTGTAAATGCAGACTCATTCCTGAAGTGAGTGTGAAAATATATATGTAATACAAATTATGCAGAAGAATGTATTTATGCATGGTTGAATAAATACTACAATTCACCTCTACGGGAGGTATGAGAGAAAGAAAAATCATGAACATTACTATGTGGTTACACGAATATGTCATTGATCGTATACATGTGGTAAGCCAAAAATATTTTTCCATGTCTTATAAAAAGTTATTAAAGGCAAAATTAAAGCAAGAAATGATTTTGCTTATGATGATTTTGACCATGACAATTACTATGATAAGATAATTTTCTCTGTGGAAAAAAAAATTCACCACTTGGATGGTGCTATAAAAGATCTTATAGTGCAAAATTATTGAGAGCTCCAGAAGATCAAATTTGTTACTACCGAATAAATAAAATTATTCATGGCATTGGTGGTAGTAAGTATCAAAAGATACTTTTTGAGTATCAAATGTATTAGCCAAAGTGGTTGGCATATTGAGACTATAAATGAGAGGAAGACTGAATATCTTCATACTATAATCATACCGGATAAATATGAAAGGTTACCGAATTTTCCTTCTATTTATACTACACAAGTATAAGAATGATGATGGAATCACATGCCAGAAGTAAACTAAAGGTTTACTGAAATAAATATTAGTTGGCATGACCGGTTGGTCATCCCGGTTCAATTATGTTGCGAAAAATGATTGAGAATTCATATTGCCGTATATTGAAGAATTCGGAGATTCTTCAAGAATTTTCATGCACTAATTTTTCTCATGATAAATTGATTACTATACCAGCTAGATTTGGGATTGTATTCCTTAATTTTTGGAATATATAAAAGGTGATATATATATATATATATGGGCCCAGTCACTTGCTATAAAAATCCTACCGATCATTTTAAGATTTTGCACTTTGATCGCCAGTTCTCGGGCATGACTTGCCACATGTAATGTAGTATGACTGATGTAGATCGTTGGTTTTCGTTTTCAGGAAAATCGGAATGAATTTGAAGGAACAGTCTCAGTTGAAAACTTTGAATTTGAAAGGTTTGACCTATTTGTATATGAGCTCAGATCGGAATTTTTATGATTTGGTTCGCTCCGTTAGCTGATTTGGGACTTGGGAGCGTAATCAGAATGCATTTTGAAAGTCCGTGGAAGGTTTTAGGCTTGAATTGGCGAAAGTGAGATTTCGGCATTTTCCGGTTGATAGGTGAGATTTTGATATAGAGGTCGAAATGGAGTTCTGAGAGTTGTACTAGCTTCATTATGTCATTTGGGGTGTGTGTGCAACATTTTAGATTATTCGGACGTCGTTTGGTCGGGTTTTCGATCAAAAGTGTATTTCGGAAGTTTTTGGAAACTTAGGCTTGAATTCGATGAGTTTTGAGTAATTTGATGTTGTTTGAGGTATTTTGATGATTGGAACAAGTTTGAATAACATTATGGATTATGTTAGTTTGTTTGGTTGAGGTCCCGAGGGCCTCGGATGAGTTTCGGGTGGTCAATCGTACCATTTCATGCTTTGAGGACTTCAGAAAATTGCAGGTTCCAGTTCTGGCATTTTGTTCATCGCAATCGCGATAGTTCTCTCACGATTGCATATGGGCTTTGGAGGGAGCAGTTCAATCGTTCTTTGTGTTCGCAAAGTTAGTGATGCAATCGCATAGTAGGTGGAATTTGTTGATCGCGAACGCGTATGGCTTGTCGCGTTCACATAGAATAAAGTGGACCAGAGGTTTTGGTTGAAAATTTGTTCATCGCGATGCGGAGGGTGGTCCGCGATCGCATAGAGTAATTTTTGCAGTGCGCCACGTTCGCATAGGTTATGTCGCGTTCGCATAGAGTTAAATATGAGGGTTAAGCATTTGTGCTTCGTGATCGCGAAGGTCTTCCCGCGATCGCATAGAGGAAAATGTGCTTGGGCAGAATGTTTTTAAAGTCGGCTTGTTCGCGAATGTGGGTCTAGTTTCACCCATGGCTGCTCGTTTTTGGAGATTTTAAAAAGGAAATTAAAGAGGGATTCAAGAGGAATCGACTTGAGGTAAGAATCTTGGTCTTAAAACTCGATTTTATTGTGAAATTAACCTAGAAATTCATGGAACTTAAGCAAAAAAAATGGAAGAAGTTAGGGATTGGTATTTTGAAATCTTATTTATGGATTTGAAGGACTATTTGAGGTCGAATTTAAGAAAATTTGGTATATATGAACTCATGAGGAGATAAGGAATCTAATGATGTGAAAAATTCTGAGTTTCGAGACGTGGGCCCGAGGCTCGGGTTTTGGTAATTTCGAGATTTGTGCTCGTTATTTATTGTTTTCCCTTGGGCTTTATTCCCTTAGCATATTGTGATGTATTCACTTTGTTTTTGGATAGATTCGATGCACGTGGAGGCCGATTTGAGAGGCAAAGGCGTTGCGAGCTATAGTTTTTGCTGGTTCGAGGTGAGTAATGATTGTAAATCATATTCTGAGGGTTTGAAACCCCGAATTGCACATCGTAGTGATATATTAAGGTGACTTGCACACCAGATAGCGAGCGTGGGGTAGAGCACCGTTGGGGGTTGTGACTTGGTCCGTCCCGATTGATGATTTTGCCGTGTATTTGACTGATACTTGTTATTATCATGATTTGGGCTTCGTTCCAACTATTTGAATCCTTCGGGGATTTTTATCACTGTTTCTTCACTATTTTGACTTACTATTTGAACTCAGTCCTGTTGATATCTACTATTTTACAAACTCAGCCACTTTTATTCAGATTTGAAACTTAAATGATATTTCTAAATGATTTTTTGGGCTGAGAACTACTATTTTACTAATGTCCGAGGGGCTTGTGATGATTTTCGGATTGAGTGAGGCCGAGGGCCTGAGATACATTTATATGCCATGAGGTGGCTTGAGTGATGTGAGGTCGAGTGACGAGTGATGTGAGGCTGAGTGCCGAGAGATAATACCACGAGGTGGCTTGATATTGCGCTTGGACCGTAAGGGGCCCCTCCCGGAGTCTACACAGCCCCTATGAGCGCCGTCGATGATATATGGATCGGACTGCACGCCGCAGCGGTTACTATATGATACTATTCTGAGAGTGATCTGAGGGAAAGAGCCGAAGGGGCTGAGTCTGTTATGAGAGTGAGCCCGAGGGGCTAGTACTATTTTGAGATATTTCCTGAGAGGCAAACCTTTATGTGTTCATTTTTCATATTTACTTGTCATTTCACCTGTTATACTGTGGTATTTGTGCCCGAGGGACGAATTTTCTATGCTTATCGGCATTAACTATTTTGCAATCATTGCATAACTGTTGAAAATGTCATTTTGAAACAAGGTTTAAATTGAGCTAAGATATTTTCTAAAGATTTCACAGCTTCACTACTTTTCTCAAAGGGTTTTACACTGCTTCTTTACAGCATGTTGGTTGTTTTACGTGATTTCTTACTGGTCATTTGTTATTTACCTTTATTACTCACTGAGTTAGAGTACTCACTTTACTCCCTGCACTTTGTGTGCAGATGCAGGTATTTATACACTCGGTAGCGGGTTTTGGCTGATCGGAGGTAGTGTTGTTGGAGTTTAGCGAGGTGGCTGCCAGCGTTCGCAGCACCGCTTTTCTCTCTTATGATCATCATTCCTATTTTGTTAATTCAGTCCTTGTAGTAGTATTCACACTCTAATAGATGCTCGTGACTTGTAACACCCCGATTTGGGCTGTGTTTGGGTTGTATTTCGCACTTAATAAAGAGATCTTTGTTTAGACTGTGATTATTTAATTATGCTAAAACTGTTTATTAATATTTAACTATTCTGAAAAGGCTAAGTGGGTTGGTTGGCTGGCCTGGTCTTCACGAGAGGTGCCATCACGACCGGATCAGGGTTTGGTTCGTGACAAGTTGGTATCAGAGCCTAGGTTACATAGGTCTCACAAGTCATGAGCAAGTTTAGTAGAGTCTCGCGGATCGATACGTAGACGTCTGTATTTATCCTCGAGGCTGCAGAACCTTTAGGAAAACTTCACCTTCTTGGAATCTTATCATGTGTCCTTGATTCAGCTTGAAAAGTAACTCTTAAAATTCCTTCCACGCGTTCATATGCGCGCATGAGCGCTCAGTATCAGATGTGCCTTGATGGCTTGTGATTTCCCGATCAAGGGGCGAGATGTGATCTCTGTGAGTTTATGTTGGGCCAGTTTGGAGGACTTGAGGCGGGATCTTTGCCTATGGCTTGAGCACCGAGGTCCTGATGGTGTGAGCAAGTGTTTTGAACTTATATCTGTTCCGTATTGTCTTTATTAGCGGGAATGACGGCTAGATAGCTACGTGATGAGTATGCTAGTACTGCAAGATGTATCTATATGAACTGGAAGTAACGAGGAAGGTCTACTGGATGGTAGAGGAACTATTATGTGTTTGATTTCCATTATGATTGGATGTGTAGCCCCGAGTTATGGGTGCGTGAAAGATATTTTCATGTCTCTTAGTTGGGAGTGAAGTAAATTTCATGTTGCGGTATGAGTTCAGACTCAGGAAGATCAAGTGACTGCGTAATACTTGTGACGGTGGAAGGTATACAAAAATGTCAGTTGGAGGCAAAGTAAGTGGGTTATCTCCTGCTGATTGTTTTAAGGTTGTGTGATACTTATGTTGTCTATTAGAAGATCTCATTTTCAAGTGAAGAAGATGTGTTGAAATCTAAATTGGGTTGCCTAGAGAGTGGGCTTAACTGTTGTGTGAGTGAATGCAAGATTTGCAGAAGAGTTAAAATTCTAGATGATTTGTGTTTCCATAAGCTTATGAAGGATTGGGTTTATCTCACTATAGTATTATGGCAGCAATAGAGTATATGTGCTATGAGTTATTGGGTGTGTTTTGATCTATGGCTTCGAACCAAGTGGGGGAGTTTGTTATTGATTAAGTTGATTGCACGATTAGATGCTATGTCGGTTCCAGTTTAAGGCGTGTTGGTGAGTCGGTGATGGCTCACGGATATTGAAATTGAGGATAGCTCGAGTGAAGGAAAATTTTTGACAAGGTTATATGGTGCTTCGTAGGTGTGTGAGAATCACAGGATGTATTAAGTGGTTGTTGGTAAAGAATGCTCGGTGCATAGAGCAGGAAGTTGCTTGGTTGTAATGGGATGAGGATTTCATTTTGTGGTGTCGGAGTGCCGATGCGGCACAGATGGTTCTGTTCGTTGAGTCAAGTAATTTGCTGTTTGAATAAGAGTAAATGACTTGCGAGAATGGTTCTGATAAGTTCAAGAATTTGCATACATCAATTGAGTATTCTAAGTTTCATATATGGTTAGAAACTGTGTTTTCATTGGAAAAGATCAAGACTTGTGGTATTTTTGTGTGAGTTATGGGATTTTATGTATCAGTATCAGGAAAGTAAAGGTAACGGATTTAGATTCATAAGAAGTTCTTCAGATTAAAATATTCGTGAATGAGATGTTTCTGGGAATATTTGAGAGAGTATACAGCAGCTTGTAGGTCTTAGAAAGTGTGGTCTCATGCTTGGGTCTCGTGTGGGGAGTTTTGGTCGAGAAATTTTGGTGCTACAGCAAGAGGAAATATCAAGTTGAAAATGAATCAGAAGGAAATTTAGATAGATGGAATAGTTTGATAGTAGACCAAATCGGTATGGTAAGGATATGATTTGTTCCTTGTGTGTGTTCGAGGTAATGAGTTCTTACAGGTATTTTGTGGCAATGCTCGTAGGTTTTGACGGCTTGCTTAGCTTGGTCGAGTTAGAAGGATTCAGTCCTGGCAGGTCTGATTTGTGCAAAGGGAACTCGGAGAGTTCTTGATGGGTTTTACCATGGTTTGGAGATGTATATTTTCCATAGGCATGTGAAGCATGGGATGTATAGTGATTTTTCTTCTAGATGGGACCAATGGTAAGTTCTTGACTAGTGTAGTGCGTGGATTTCTGTGGCTCGAAAGGGAGATGAAGTTCTCATGTTATACTAGGATGGTATGGTATATGCGCTATGTTGTGAAGGATTGAGAATTGCGTGTGTAAGCTTACAGTTCAGTTCTGAATGGAAAGTCATAAAATTCTTAGGCAGCACGGGCAGTTTTAGGTGATTAGAGAAATGAGCTTCAGATGATTAGGGTGAATGATTTTGAGATGATTAATTGAATGGTATTGTTAATCATAGTGATCTGACGAGGGTGTATGTTTCAGAAAAAGGCAATGTGATTAAGTTGATAGTACGTTGGTAGTACAGTGGCGCTTCTTTGTTAGATCGACTGCTGATATTCGGGTTATGTTGGTGGAACGGAAAATTTTAGAGTATCTATCGTGGAATGATTGAGTGTTAAAGGTGTGGCATGTGTTCGGACGGCGAAATTGGGATCGGATATGGTGATTCATGTGCCGTGTGGATGTAGACGAAAGTTCTCATATTCAGGCTATGATGTGGTTGGAGATCGTATGTATCGACATATTTAGTGACTATTAGGGGTTTGGACACTCAAGAAATCTTTTGTTGCTTATGTTAGATTTGAAAGTGACATCAGGTTCAGATTGGTTGTCTCCGAGTTGGGCTATTTTGGGCCATCACGCTATAGGCCATGACGGAAATGCCACGGGTTAAGTGGCGAGGTGCATTGGATTATATTCTAGTAGAGTGGTTTATATTTCGAAGACCCAGCAGACGGCTGGGAAGGATTTGTCTTTCTTGTTATGATGAGTGTCAGTGCTGAGGCTCTTTATATTGATTCAGTTTCGGTGGTGAGGGACTTTTTGGATGTGCTTCTTGCGGTCGGGCATGTCACTGGGCAGGGTTGTTGATTTTGATATCGATTTGATGTCGGGCACCGTATCGTATGTCACCGGTAGAGTTATAGAGGTCGAAGGAGCAGCTCCAGGTTTCCTTGATAAGGAGTTCGTTGGCAGGCCAATGTGGGTGAGTGTTCTATCTTGAGTCGGCTTGGTTGAATCCGAATGGTATTGTTGTGGGATGTATTGATTCGACTGTTATTGAGCTTATTAGTAATCTGGTGGGATCATGAGTTACCTTTCTCTGTTGCGAGATGTTATGATTTGTTGGTTATAGGCACATATGGTGCGGTTCTATTGGGGTTCATAGTGGAAGTCGAGCGGGAAGAGTAAATGGGTGTTGCTCGGTGAATGACGTATCGATCATGTCCCATCGGGTTTGTGTGGTATATGTTATTTGTTTCACCGAGGGTGTAATGATTCACTTTAGTTCCAGACATCAAATTGTGCGTGGTTGTCAATTTCGATCATAGTGACTTGAGGTGTCTCGTGTAGAGTAGTGTTTGAATAGGATCGAGCATTGCAACGAGGCTATGTGGAGATATGACCTTGCAGGATACATTCGTGTGTTCTATTCTCCGATGTGAGACGGGTTCTCAATCTAGTGTTGTGGTGGTACTGGTGAGCTTGAGGTACAACTCTTTCATTTGAGTCATTGTCATGACTGGAGTATGTTCGGGCCGTAGCTTATTGGTGCACGTATCATGCTAGTTGCGGCTTAGGCCTTTATTGATGTTTCATGTCACCAGGGTGGTGTGTTGGATTAGAGGAGATCCTTGGGATCATTAATGAATACGAACGGATTTGATTTCAGCTTGTTGGAAGGATAATATTGAGGTTCGGCTCGAAAATTGCTATGGAAATTGCCAAAGGAGAAATATTTTCCTGAATGGTTGACCTTAGAAATGGTTGTGGTTATTGCGTATTTCATTTGTCGTTGGCAGTATATGAAAGTGTTGGAATGAGACTTTAGTTTATAAGAGTTTTTCTATCGGTATTTAGGTGTGGTGTAAAACTGTCGTGAATAGAAGTTATTGCTACGAGCATTAGAGTTCTGTGGTTTATCATGTAATTGCGCCTGAGGTTGCAGGTATGGGTTATTATAGCTGGTTCGAGCTTATTCAGAGTATAGATGTGAGATTTTGATCTTGTGGATGATTTCGGTAGTGCAAATGTGGTTCTATGATTTATGGACTAGGATGGATTGTGAAGTTTCAGTTATATTGTGTTATCGAACCTATATGAGATAGGGTGACGTGGGATCACCCCTGGGTATATTCATGGTAAGATTATTCAGCTAGTGGTTGGCTTGTAAAACAACTCTGGTACGTTTGAGGACGAACGTGTGCTTAAGTGGGGGAGGATGTAATGACCAGACCAGTCGTTTTAAGATTTTCCACTTTGATCGCCAGTTCTCGGGCATGACTTGCCCCGTGTAATGTATTATGACTAATGTAGATCGTTGGTTTTGGTTCTCAGTAAAGTTGGAATGAATTTGACGGAACAATCTCAGTTGAAAGGTTTGAATTTGAAAGGTTTGACCAAAGGTTGACTTATTTGTATATGAGCTCGGATCGGAATTTTTATGATTTAGTTAGCTTCGTTAGGTGATTTGGGACTTGGGAGCGTGATCGGAATGCATTTTGGAAGTCTGTGGAAGGTTTTAGGCTTGAATTGGCAGAAGTGAGATTTAGGCATTTTCCGGTTGATAGGTGAGATTTTGATATAGAGGTTGGAATGGAATTTTGAGAGTTGCAGTATCTTCGTTATGTCATATGGGGTTTGTGTGCAAAATTTCAGATTATTCGGACATCGTTTGGTCAGGTTTTTGATCAAAAGTGTGTTTTGGAAGTTTTTGAAAACTTAGGCTTGAATTCGATGTGTTTTGAGTAATTTGATATTGTTTGAGGTGTTTTGATGATTGGAACAAGTTTTAATGACGTTATGGATTATGTTGGTATGTTTAGTTGAGGTCCCGAGGGCCTCAGGTGAGTTTCGGGTGGTAAATCGGACCATTTCATGCTTTGAGAACTTCAGAAAATTGCAGGTTCCAGTTTTGGCATTTTGTTCATCGTGATCACGATGGTTCTCTTACGATCGCATAGAGGCTTTGGAGGGAGCAGTCCAATCATGCTTCACGTTCGCATGGTAGAGATGCGATCACGTAGTAGGTGGAATTTGTTGATCACGAACGCGTATGGCTGGTCGCATTCGCATAGAGTAAAGTGGACCTGAGGTTTTGGTTGGAAATTTGTTCATCGCGAACGTGGAGGGTGGTCCGCAATCGCATAGACTGATTCTGTAGTGCATCGCGTTTGCATTAGTTATGTTGCATTCGCATAGAGTTAAATATAAGGGCCTCAGCATTTGTGCTTCGCGATCGCGAAGGTCTTCCCGCGATCGCATAGAGGAAAATGTGCTTGGGCATAATGTTTTTAGAGTCGGCTTGTTCGCGAATGTGTGTCTATTTTCATCCATGGCTGCTCATTTTTTGGAGATTTTTCAAGGAAATTAAAAAGGGATTCAAGAGAAATCGACTTGAGATAAGAATCTTGGTCTTAAAACTCGATTCTATTGTGAAATTAACCTAGAAATTTATGGAACTTAAGCAAAAAAAATGGAAGAAGTTAGGGATTGGGATTTTGAAATCTTATTTATGGATTTGAAGGACCATTTGAGGTCGGATTTAAGAACTTTCGGTATGTATGAACTCGTGAGGAGATAAGGAATCTAATGATGTGAAAAATTCTGAGTTTCGAGAAGTGGTCCTAAGGCTTGGGTTTTGGTAATTTCAGGATTTGTGCCCGTTATTGATTGTTTCACTTGGGCTTTGTTCCCTTAGCATATTGTTATGTATTCGCTCTGTTTTTGGATAGATTCGACGTGTGTGGAGGCCGATTTGAGGGGCAAAGGCATCGCGAGCTAGAGGTTTTACCAGTTCGAGGTGTGTGATGATTGTAAATGATATTCTAAGGGTTTGAAACCCCGGATTGTACATCGTAGTGCTATATTGAGTTGATTTGCATGCCGGATAGCCAGCGTGGGGTAAAGAACCGTTGGGGATTGTGACTTGGTCCGTCCCGATTGATGATTTTACCGTGTATTTGACTGAAACTTACTTGTTATCATCACGATTTAGGCTGATTGCCATATTTGGGCTTCATGCCAACTATTTGAACCCTTCGGGGATTTTTATCACTGTTTCCTCACTGTTTTGACTTACTATTTGAACTCAGTCCTGTTGATATCTATTGTTTTACAAACTCAACCACTTTTATTTAGATTTGAAACTTAAATGATATTTCTAAATGATGTTTTGGGCTGAGAACTACTATTTTACTAATGCCCGAGGGGCTTTTGATGATTTTTGGACTGAGTGAGGCTGAGAACCATATGTGAGGATATGCTAAGTGATATGAGGCCGAGGGCCTGAGATACATTTATATGCCACGAGGTGGATTGAGTGATGTAAGGCCGAGTGACGAGTGATGAGAGGCCGAGTGACGAGTGATGTGAGGTCGAGTGCTGAGAGATGATGCCACGAGGTGGCTTGCTATTGCGCTTGGGCCATAAGGGGCCCCTCCCGGAGTCTGCACACCCCCAGTGAGCGCCATCGACGATATATGGATCGGGCTACACGCTGCAGTGATATATGGATCGGGTTGCACGCCGCAGCGGTTACAGTATGATACTATTATGAGAGCGATCTAAGGGAGAGAGCCCGAGGGGCTGAGAGTGTTATGAGAGTGAGCCCGAGGGGCTGGTACTGTTCTGAGATATTGCCTGAGGGGCGAACCTTTATGTGTTCAGCTTTCATATTTACTTTGTCATTTCATATGTTATAATGTGGTATTTGTGACCGAGGGGAGGATTTTTTGTGCTTATCGGGGCTAACGGTTGTACAATCATTGCATAACTATTGAAAAGTAATTTTGAAAAGAGGTTTAAACTGAGCTAAAATATTTTCTAAAAATTTCACAGCTTCGCTACTTTTCTCAAGGGGTTTTACACTGCTTCTTTACAGCATGTTGGTTGCTTTACGTGATTTCTTACCGCTCAGTTGTTATTTACCTTTATTACTCACTGAGTTGGAGTACTCACTTTACTCCCTGCACTTTATGTGTAGATGCATGTATTTATACACCCGGTAGCGGGTTTTGGCTGATCGGAGGCAGTGTTGCCGGAGTTTAGCGAGGTGGCTGCCAGCTTTCACAGCACTGCTTTTCTCCCTTATGATCATCATTCCTGCTTTGTTAATTCAGTCCTTGTAGTTGTATTCACATTCTAATAGATGCTCGTGACTTGTGACACCTCGGTTTGGGCTGTGTTTGGGTTGTATTCCGCACTTAATAAAGAGATCTTTGTTTAGACTGTGATTATTTAATTATGCTAAAACTATTTATTAAAATTTAACTATTCTGAAAAGGCTAAATGGGTTGGTTGGCTGGCCTTGTCTTCATGAGAGGCGCCATCACGACCGGATCGGGGTTTGGATCGTGACACCTGCCATATGGACCGTTTACTATTATATGACTTTAATAGATGCATCTATTGTATGGTCACATGTGCGTTTGTTATCAACTTGCACTTTGGTTTTTCCAAGGCTGTTTACTCAAATTATTAGAGCACAAATCTAGAATATATATTATGATAATTTATCTTGATAGTGTTGGTTTAAATCCAAGTTGGTTTAGCAAAAATTGTACGCCTCCAATTATAGCTTAACCATTGGTTAGGAGATCAAAACTCCCAAATAAAAATTTGGTATGAGGTGTATTATTTAATATACAACAACACTTGTACGCATCTAGTCAACAAGTTATGATAAATTCTCCCCATCACAATTGGTTCACGATCAGGAACCAAATATTCCCATCTAGAAATATGGATGTGCTATATGATTTAATGGTTCTGCCACAATGCACAAAAATGGGTTCCCAAAGAAGGTTAGAAAATGTGTTGGTGATCCCGACATTAAGGGGAGAAAATGGGCAACTGAAAAAGTGATATGTGAAATGAATTATTATGAATACATCTGGATCCTCATACCAAGAAAATGTGAACTTGAAGTCAAGTGATATTTCATTTCTAAAATAACTCCAAGCACATTGCTGACCTAAATCTAAATGTCATATTCCACCTGTTAGTGCTCCAAATACAATTACGTCCATGATGGATAGAGTTTATGGCACGCATGAAGTGTAATAGACAAATCGGTTTCAAAGATAAAACTCCTTGAAGGAGGGAGCAAATGTTCAAGATGGTCATAATAAGGAGGAAAGTGCTTTATAGGAGCACCATGACATAACATTTTATAAGACCTCATGGGAGAGGCTCAGGTAACTGAAAAAAATGAGATCGCGATAAGTTATGTCTTTATTGTATGATGATGGAGCCGATGTAAAATGATCATTGAAGATATTTTTGAAATAATGTAGCGCTCAATATTATTAATATTGACGAGTATCTTGATGTCACGATCCAAACCCCGATCCGGTCGTGATGGCGCCTCTCGTGAAGACAAGGCCAGCCAACTAACTCATTTTGTCTTTTCAAAATAGTTAATTATTAATAAATAGATTAAGTATGAATAGATAACCACAAACAAAGTAAAAGATTTTTATAATGTGCGGAAAAAAGCCCAAAATACAGCCCGATTCCGGGATGTCACAAGTCACGAGCATCTGTTAGAGTATAAATACAACTACAAGATCTGAAATATACAAAACAGGACTGATGAACAAAAAAAGAGAAAAACGGTGCTGCGAATGCTGACAGCCACCTCGCTAAACTCCGATAACCCTGCCTCCAATCAGCCAAAAACCCACTACCGGGTGTATAAATACCTGCATCTCGCACAAGGTGCATGGAGTAAAGTGAGTACTCTAACTCAGTAAATAATAAAGGTAAATAACAAATGAGCAGAAAGAAATCACATAAAGCCAATCAACATGGTTTATATAAGCAGTGTAAAACCTTCTGAGAAAAAAAGCAATGAAGCTGTGAAATCTTTAGAAACATCTTAGCTCAGTTTAAACGTCTTTTGAAAATGACTTTTTCAATAGTTACGCAAATGAATGCAAAATAATTAGTGCCGATAAGCACAGAAAATCTGCCCCTCGGGCACAAATACCACAGTATAACAAGTAAAATGACAAGTAAATATGAAAGATGAACACATAAAGGTTCGCCCCTCGGGCAAAAATCAGAACAGTACCAGCCCCTTGGGCTCACTCTCAGAATATTATCAGCCCCTCAGGCTCACTCTTGGAACAATATCAGCCCCTCGGGCTCACTCTCATAATCACAATGGGTACTCTCTCTCACTGTGGGCGTGCAGACTCTAGAGGGGCCTTTTACGGCCCAAGCGCTATATCAAGCCACTATGTGGCATCAACTCTCAGCTCTCGGCCTCACATCGCTCAAGCCACCTCGTGTCATATTAATGTATCTCAGGCCCTCGACCTCATATCACTCAGTGTATCGTCATATCTGGCCCTTGGCGACACTCAGTCAGAAAATCATCACAAGCCCCTCGAGCATTTGTAAAACAGTAGTTCTCAGTCCAAAACATCATTTAAAATATCATTTAAGTCTCAAAACAGAGTAAAAGTGGCTGAGTTGTAAAAAAGTGGAAAACATCATGACTGAGTTCAAGTAATAAGTCAATACAGTGAGGAAATAGTGATAAGAATCCCCTAAGGGTTCAAATAGTTAGCACGAAGCACAAATATGACAATCAGTCCAAATCATGATGATAACAAATAAGTTTCAGTAAAATACGCGGTAAACTCATCAATCGGGACGGACCAAGTCACAATCACCAATAGTAAACGACCCCACGCTCATCATCAAGCATGTGTCTCACCTCAATATAGCACTACGATGTGCAATCCGGGGTTTCAAACCCTCAGAACATTATTTACAATCATTACTCACCTCGAACCGGCGAAATCTCTAGCTCGCAATGCCTTTGCCCCTCAAATCAGCCTCCACGCGCGTCGAATCTATCCAAAATCAGAACGAATACATCACAATATGCTAAGGGAACAAAGCCAAAGTGAAAAAATCAATAACGGGCACAAATCCCAAATCTAGCAAAACCCGAGCCCCGAGCCCACTTATCAAAACTCAGAAATTTTCACATCATTAGATTCTTTATCTCCCCACTAGTTCATACATATCAAAAGTTCTCAAATCTAACCCCAATTGGTCCTTCAAATCCTAAAATCAAAAGTCCAAAATGCCAAGCCCTAGTTCTTCAATTTTTAGCTTAAGTTCCAAGACATTCTAGGTGGATTTCAAAATAGAATCGAGTATTGAGTTCAAAAATCTTACCTCTAGGTGTTTCCCCTTAAATCCTTCTTCCATTAGCTCTCCCAAGCTCCAAAATTGCTCAACAATGGAGGTTCTTAGCCTCAAAATCGCAGAATAGACTTTTTAAAACATTCTGCCCAGCACTCAAAAACCTTTTTCGCGAACGCGGTCCAAGCCTCGTGTTCGCGAAGCACAAAAAATCTTTGACTAAATATTACCTTATGCGAATGTGACCTCTAGCTTGCGAACACGGAGAGTCCGCTGTCCAAACCATCGCGAACGCAGACCCTTTACGCGAATGCGAAGCACAAAAGGGGTTGGGACCCTCATCGGATCCACTTACTCTATGCGAACGCGACACAAGTCTTGCGAACGCGGAGATTCAAACACCACCACATCGCGAACGCGACAGAATAAATGCGAACGCGATGGAAAAATTCGCACCTCAGAAGAATACTCTTCGTGAACGCGGGTCCCCGACCGTAAACTCGATGAACAAAATATCTGCAACACTTCAGCTGATTTTTCTGCAATTTTCTTCAACTTCAAATGATCCGATCAACCCTCCAAAACTCACCCGAGGCCCCCGGAACCTCAACCAAAAGCACCAA
Organism: Nicotiana glauca; assembly: GCA_026770625.1. Taxonomy (NCBI): domain Eukaryota; kingdom Viridiplantae; phylum Streptophyta; class Magnoliopsida; order Solanales; family Solanaceae; genus Nicotiana; species Nicotiana glauca. The sequence goes on from MU730177.1 coordinate 43,477, forward strand.
CTGTCACGACTCCAAACCGGCCCGGTCGTGATGGCACCTCTCGTTAAGACAAGGCCAGCCAACACAACACCCATATTAACCCTTTAATCATTAACAGTCATTTAAAACCTTTAATTAAACAATATTTCATAATATAAGACTGAATGAAAATGTGGAAATAACATACAAGCCCGACATCTGGATGTCACTAGTCATGAGCATCTATCAAGGTCTGAATACAACAAGAGTCTGAGAATGTACTAAAATTAGTAATAGAAATGAGAGAAAGGAAGCAGTGCTGCGAACCTCGTGCAGCTACTTGCTAACCCTGATGACTCCGCGTCGAGCAACGAGCACCCGCTGCCGGGTTCCGAAATACTTGAATCTGCACACGAGGTGCAGGGAGTAATGTGAGTATTCCAACCCAGTAAGTAATAAGAGTAAATAAAGACTGAGTAGTAGGAAATAATGAATCCACATTTTTACATTAGGCTCAATAAGCACAACATGCTTTCAAATCATAATACGAGTCAATCGACTCATTTTAAGTTCAACTTTCTGGTAAAAATCATTTAAAATACCTTCCAACAATTTTAATAGGGGTTCAATATCATTAGTAATAAAAAGGATGAAAACCATAATCGGCCCCTCGGGCAAAACATAGTTCGTAAAACAACCCCTCGGGCAAAACCGCAATCATAAACACCTCATAACTTGAAAATTTCAGTGGAAATAACCAATGCAAAATCAGTGATTAAATTCTGAACATCTCATAAACCCCAGTGTAAATAAAAGTTGTTTTAAAATATTTGTTCAACATTTCAACAGAGGCTTAATATAAAAATGAGTGAAATCAGTCAGTAATTCAACATATTCAATAGAAACTCACTTTAAAGATGAGTGAAATCAACAAGTTCATAAACAGGCCTCTCAGGAAAGCATCACTTATGTGCATGTATATATCTGACGCCCCTCGGGCTAGCCTCTCTGTCACACATGACTCATCTCTTACTAATCAATACTCGCACTAAACATTCACGCTCCATAGGTAATTGCTGCGGCGTGCAGCCCGATCTATATATCTCGTCGATGGCGCTCACTGGGGTTGTGCAGACTCTGGGAGGGGATCCTACAATCCAAGCACTATATCGCTGCGGCGTGCAGCCCGATCCAACATATCGATACGGCGTGCAGCCCGTGTATATATATATATATATATATATATATATATATATATATATATATATATATATATATATATATATATATATAT
>MU730183.1:8982-23957 GCA_026770625.1 Nicotiana glauca
TCCAAAGCAATCATTTTTGCTAACTCCGCATGATCCTTCATTTTATCATATTTCACTAGACCTCCAGTGGTAGGGTTAATAGTTGTTTGATTTCTATCACCATCAGCGCCCCATTCTATGGGATGCTCAGTTCTCATATGTCTACTAAGCGTCTCAGTCCCCCCTAAATTTCCTCCAGTCAAATGTTTAAAATCACCTTTACAATGTTTGCATTTAACTCTATCAGTACCTTCTATTATTTTAAAAAAATTCTAAACCTTACTTCTTTTTATACGATTAGCAGTCGGAGCCACAGATGGTCTACTACTAGTTCCACGACCACATATTTGCATTTAACTCTATCAGTACCTTCTATTATTTTAAAAAAATTCTAAACCTTACTTCTTTTTATACGATTAGCAGTCGGAGCCACAGATGGTCTACTACTAGTTCCACGACCACCACCCCTTGTAGCAACCCCAACACTACCAACTCCAACACTAGTACGTGTAGCTGGTATCTCATCTTCCATTCCTATTTCATTATCTTCTATTCCAAAATCTTCTTGTAATTGTTCATAATCTATTTCTAAATTATCATTAAGCGATGATTCGGAAACATGTGTAAATGATAATGGGTTATTACTATGACTACCAGATGCTGAAGGACTACCTCTTTTTTTAATTTTCTCTACCAGTAACTCTTTTACATGCTCTTTTAGCAACATTAAATATATTGTAAAAATTAAAGTATAAGCTAAAATTAAATATGCAATTAAAATAGTAAATAAGAGAAAGAGTTGGAGGGAGTGCACCGAATTCGATAATAAATTGAGCACTTGATTACACAATTCCAATGTTACCACGAACAAACATCAAGCAACTATTTCAATTTTGAACTTCAATTGTTCAAACTTCAAATTCTGAATGACAAAACACGATAAATTAAATTCAATAAAAGAGAGCCAAATAAAATTAGAAGATGAAATGATAAATTGAAGACTTGAAGTCTTGCAAATTGGAGAATGAGAGAATGAGAGAAATTGAGATTGAGAAATGAGTATTGAGTGAAGAAATGAAGAAGATGAGGGGAGGGGGGATATTTATAGTTTTAGAGAAGGTTAGTTTTGTAAATTGAAAAAGGGTTAAAAAATTTAAAAAAAAAATAGGCTATTTGTACAATATTTATATAGTCGTTTGAACCGGGCCGATTCGGGTCGGTTAACCCAGTAAGAGGTACTATTTACTCTACCGGGTTCAACCGGTTCCGGTTACCCGTTTGTGCCAACTAAACCACCCCAACCCCCTACCCAGCCCAGCCCAGCCCCTCTTATCGGTCCGGGCCGGTTTCGGGTTCTACCGGTCTGGACTGGTCCGGAACCGGGTCAACCCCGCCCGTTTACCACCTATACTTTTAAGTGACAATGTGAAAGTTTAGTTACTTTTAAGTGACAAAAAATAGTTGAGTGACTTTAGTAAAATTGAAACAAAGTTGAATGACCATCAATGAAATTATATTTAGGTATCATATTGATTTTTATGTTTAATTACTAAATTCGGTTGACCTCGAAAGTATGCATCAACGAAACATTATTGTCAGACGACTAAAAAAATACTCCCTTCTTTCCAATTTATGCGAACCTGTTTGACTGCGCACAGAGTTTAATAAAAATGAAGATTTTTCGAATTTGTGGTCCTAAATAAGTCCAAATGGGGCCCAGAATATTTGTGTGGTTATAAAAGCTTCTCATTAAGGGTAGAGTTGTAAGTTTAAGCTAAATTGTTACCAAATTTAGAAAGGGTTCATTCTTTTTGGAACGGACCAAAAAGGAAATAGGTTCACACAAACTGGAACAGAGGGAATAACTATTATGTGTTACTAAGAAAATTCTCCCATAAGAATATTTTAATAGATAATATATTTGTTAATTTTTATATTTTTATTAAAAATATATTTACTTATTAAAAATTTAACAAAGTAAAATTGAAATAATTAAGTAATAAAAAACCCGAAAAATCCAACAAAACTGAATCAATTCAAACCGATACAGTTGATTTGGTGTGGTTTTGATAAACCCAAACCAACTTTCATATATCATAATCTCTTTTGAGGTAAAAGGTCACCCTCGTTAGGGAATCTGGCCAAAGAAATCACAATTGATTGTGTATCTTTTAAGTATTAAGCATGCTTCTCAATATTTTTTAAGGTAAAGGTCACTTTCATTAGCTGTCATTTTGGATGAGTCGACCGTTGTGGTTTTTTTTGCCATCAACATTTAGAGATAATGATAATTAATCAAATTAAAAGATAACCATCTTTAATATCGTTTACTTTAGCCGGACAAAGATTGAAAAGCATTGGGCAAAATATAAATATAGAAGTGGTATGTCGGTCGAATATATATATATAAACATTTAATCGGCAATTATTTTTTGAAGCGCATTTTTCAAAAATAGTTTATCTGAATTTGTTTATAACAACAACTACATTGCTCTCAATCCTCCTCTAGATTTGGTCGACTTTTTGAATCATAAATAGCATAAATGCAAAGGTATATTAGAGATGTCCATAATATTTGGATTTGTTTAGTTATAGAATACTTACTTTAATCTCGACGGTAAAGTAACTCATATTAGCAGCTCATACAATCGTGAATTTGAGCCTCTAAATTTTTTTATTTGATATATTTATTCCGGGAAATGTTTTCAGCCTCCTCCTGTGGTTGTTGTTGTTGATATATTTATACCAAATGAATGATATGCATTTATAGAGATATAAGTAACCTTCTTTTCAAGTGTTGGAAAAAAATTATGTCTGTATGGGGTCGAATTTGATCGACCACGTCCCTAAACCAGCACGACTAACCGCTGAACATGTGTAGGCCGAGACAGAAGGACGACTTAGGGGTAATAGGAGAAACGACTCCATAACTTCGTCGGCCCCTCTATAGCGTGTACTATATTTCTGTCCTTTAATATTTAAATAAGGATCTCCACTATATAAAGGGGGTCCAAAATTTGTAAAAGGGGGATTTGGATATACAAGCTCTCTTACTCTCTCATCTCTCTAAAATTTTCTCTCTCTCTCACATATACTATTGTTGCTAAAACCGATTATCAAGAACATCCTATGGTTTTATTATTTTCGATTACGATTTACCCCTTCACTTCTTTTGATTGATTTGCTTAAAAAGTATTTAATAACTTTTGGGTCAAACAATTTGGCGCCGTTTGTGGGGAATTCGATAGTCGAAATTATAGTTCACACCTAGGATATCAAAAGCAACAATCATTGTCCTTCATACTTCATAGAAACCAACCAACAATGGCAGAGAAAGAAGCAAGGTTGAAGATGATAGCAAATGTCTCGAGTAACCTCATAGGCCCTCAACGAAGCTGGTAGAAAAAATACAGCAAACATAACACCAAGTAATGTACCAGAGGGGGAGATCTCACCCTCTTCAATCGAAAATCTAACGATCTTGCATGAAAAAGGGGCTTCTACGTCTGCGGCAAAGGAAACATCGCCAGGAGTCAAAAAGTTACTAGAGGAATGGTTGGCGGGCGCTCTAAACAACATACTCGAGAAACCCCTCAAAGAAACACCAAAGATTCGTCAACGGCAGAAATTGTTGTTGTCGCCGATGAACCTAGTGTTGTACGAACAAGCAGTTCCCATACCGTTGTCAGCGCAAACCATCCTTAAGAAAATGGAAGAAATGGAGAACGAGAACAAAGTGCTTCGTGATCAAATGAAAGAGCACCAGGAAAGAGTGGACAAGATACCTGGCGCCCCTAAGTTGTTGCCGAAACACGACTTGGGAAGGTTTGTCGAGAAACCATATAGCGAGGAAGATACTCCTCACACAATCCCAAAAACCTTCAAGATTCCACCGTATTTGAAAATATATGACGGGACCACGAATCCGGAAGACCGCCTGATCCATTATGTAACCGCTGTAAAAGGCAAAGACTTGTCGAAAGAACAAGTGCCACCCGTGTTGCTGAAAAAGTTTGGAGAAACTTTGACAGGAGGGGCGTTAACATGGTACTCCCAACTTCTAGCTAGATCGATATCAACGTTCGAAAAGATGGCGGACAAATTCGCCACCGCTCATGCAGGAGTAAAGAAGGCCGAAGCTAGGGTCAATGACGTCTTCGCCATCAGGCAAACAAGAGGTGAAGGACTCCGGGAGTTCCTGGCCCGATTCAACAGGGTAAGAATGGGACTACCAAACGTATCAGAAGGAATGGCGGTCGCAGCTTTCCAAAACGGGTTGAACAGAGACGGATCAAAAGCAACCAAGAAGCTGCTCAACAGACTCATGAATTATTCCCCCACCACATGGGAAGAGATTCATAATGCGTACTGTGCCGAAGTAAGAGCAGATGAAGACGATCTCAACTGTCCTACCCAACGACTAACATCAGTACAATTAGAGGTAAGGAGGGACCGACGCAACGACGGGCGCACGCTTCAACAAAGAAAGGCATCAGCCCTACGTTAGAACCCCCAATCCGCCCTCTCCGAGGCATCTAGATGTTGTGCCACGACATGTTGCTCCTCTTTGAAATTAAAGAGGTACGCCCCCATTATTATCCGCTCATAACTTTTGTGTCTCCCCTTCAAAAATAGTGTATGCACTGGAGAAGCTGGGCACGAAGGTGTAGTGGCCATAAAAAATGAAATCAGACCCTAGTACAAGGAGGTTGAACGTCCTATGCGAATTCTATCAAGAAAGAGGACACAAGACCGAAGATTGTATAGGTCTATGACAAGAGATGGTCAGGATGCTGAACCAGGGATACCTGAAAGAGCTGCTCAGCGATAAAGGAAGGGCTAATTTCGCCATAGGACGCGACCAATCCCAAGGACTACCAAAACCACCTTCTTAGCACGCACCATACAGATGATCGTCGGTGGCGGCGACGACTCAGCGATTAATCATGTAAAGTTCACCACCACCCATAAGTTGAAGCGTACGATCGCTCATGAACGGTATGACGACTTCGAAGACAGTATCACCTTCGATAAGTCTAATATCGATGGTTTGTCCTTCCCTCATTATGATGCTTTAGTTATAACTCTATGCATTGTTGATACCGATATGAAAAGAATCATGGTAGATGATGGAAGCGACGCGTGTATTATCCATCCAAGAGTCCTCATGCAAATGAGGCTAAAAGATAAGACAATACTGCGTTGCATAACACTAATGAGTTTTAACAATGCAATGGAGCAGACCTCCGGAGAGATATCATTGCCAATCTTGGCAGGAGGACTCACGCTGGAAACCACATTCCACGTAATGAGTCAGGAAACGACTTGCCATTATATGGCGTCCATGGATATACGCCATGCGAGCCATTCCCTCGAGCTTCTATCAAGTAATCAAATTTCCCACCCCGTGGGGAATATTCAGTATTCGAGGCGAGCCACGTACCGCCCAGGAATGCTACCAGATCGCCCAAGACTATACGCATACCAAGCAGTTGAAGGGGGAAAGCGCGGAAGCATAGAAATCAGCCATGTCGGGGACTAAAATCAACCCGTCAGTAGAGGTAATTAGGGACCCAAATGTTGTAGAAGCTTGCAAAGCGACCGTCGAGGACCTCGACCCGGTCCAACTGGACGATACTGACAATGCAAAGAAAGCCTATATCGAGCACAACCACTCCGACCCAGGTGAGTACCACGTATTCTTAACTAACCATACAGCTCTATTTGCCTTCTCTCATTTAGATATGCCGGGGATCCCAAAGGATATCGCCACTCACAAGCTGAACGTCGACCCACTTTATCTGCCCGTACAGCAGATGAGGAGGAAATTCAATGCCACAATCAATGAGGCAGTCAGTGAAGAAGTGGACAAACTGCTAGCCAACAGTTCCATCAGGGAATTGGAATACCCCCAATGGGTTGCCAATGTGGTCATGGTTAAAAAGAAAAAAGGTAAATGGATAATGTGCGTAGACTTCACCAATCTGAACAAGGAATAACCAAAAGACTCCTTCCCCTTGCCCCATATCGACCAGCTGATCGACATAATAGCAGGGCACGAACTGCTAAGTTTCTTGGACGCCTACTCCGGCTACAACCAAATTCTAATGGCAAGAGAGGATCAAGAAAAGACTACTTTCATCACCCACCAAGGGACGTACTGATATAAAGTGATGCCCTTCAGACTCAAAAATGCGGGAGCAACATACCAAAGATTGGTCACCAAGATGTTCAAGGAGCAGCTCGGCAAGACAATGAAGGTTTATATCGATGACATGTTAGTAAAATCGGCAAAGAAGGAGGAACATATCAATCATTTGAAAGAAGCCTTAGAGATATTGAGGCAGTACGGGATGAAATTGAACCCAGAAAAGTGTGCCTTCGGAGTGGCCTCGGGAAAATTTCTAGGTTTTCTCGTATCACAAAGAGGTATCGAAGTCAACCCAGACCAGATCAAGGCCATAAACACAATACCTGAGGTTCTGAACAACAAGAAGCAGGTACAGAAACTGACGGGACGAATAGCCACCCGGTCAAGGTTCATCTCAGGATCCTCGGACAGATGCCACAAGTTCTACAGTGTGCTGAGAAAAGATCATGGGCTACAATGGAACGAGGAATACATCGAGGCCTTGAGGAAATTAAAAGCATATCTATCTTCGTCGCCACTGCTCGTCGAAGGAGATCCAGGCGAGGGTCTACTTGTGTACCTGGCTGTATCCGAAGTCGCCGTCAGTGCTGTCCTAGTCTGCAAAAACAAAGGTACTCAATCCCCTATTTATTATATATTCAAAACTTTAATAGATGTCGAGACGAGGTACCCACACCTCGAAAAACTGGCTTTAGCATTGGTCGTAGCTTCACGAAAACTTAGACCTTATTTTCAATGACATCCCATAAAGGTAATAACAACCTTCCCCTTAAGGGGCATCCTACATAAACCCGAACTCTCGGGCAGGCTCGCCAAATGGGCCATAGAGCTCAGCGAACATGACATATCATTCAAGAACCGCGATCAAGTCGCAGGCACTTGCCGACTTTGTCGCCGACTTCAGTAAAGGGATATTGCCGGAGGTGGAATAAGAGGCCCTCCGCGCCTCTGCCCACACTGACCTCTGGACTCTCTACACCGACGGTGCTGCGAATGCCTCGGGATCAGGACTGGGACTCGTCCTCGAATTCCCCACGGGCGAAGTAATTTGCCAGTCTATGCGATGCCCTGATATGACTAACAACGAGGCCAAATATGTGGCTGTGATTGCAGGTATGAAATTATCCATCAAATACGGGGCACATCGACTCATTCTCCACTGCGACTCTCAACTCATCGTAAATGAAGTCACCGGGACTTACCAAATTAAGGAGAAAAGGCTACCAAAATACCAATCAGAAATCCATAAGTTGATGCCTGAGTTCGATGAATGTCGCTTCGAGAAAATACCCAGGCAAAAAACATCGAAGTAGATAGTCTAGCCAAGCTAGCCGCGGCCACCAATAACATCAACAAAGAAAATGCGGTTACCTTACTCCATTATGACATCGACCATGTCGAGGTACTCTCTCTAAACTTAACTTGGGATTGGAGCAACCGGCTTGTACCTTATCTTCAAGACGGAACACTCCCACACGACAAAAAAGAAGCCAAAAAGCTCCGGGTGCAAGCTGCCCGATACAGCCTGGTAAATCATGACCTCTACAAAATAATGTTTGTTAGTCCCCTCGCTAAGTGCCTCGGGCTGCATCAAACAAGACAAGTGTTAGAAGAGGTGCATGAGGGCCACTGCGGCATCCATACAGGAAATCGTGCCCTCGTCTGATGCCTTATCCGCGATGGTTATTGCTGGCCTACCATGAAAAAAGAGGCATCAGATTATGTCCGGAGATGCGAACAGTGCCAAAAGTGCGCCCCCATGATATACCAAGCAGGGGAGCTCCTCCATTCAGTCACCTCACCCTGGCCCTTCATAAAGTGGGGAATGGATATAATCGGCCCTCTAACACAAGGATGAGGAAAGGTACGTTTTCTTTTAGTTTTAACTGACTATTTTTCCAAATGGGTGTAAGCAGGTGCGTACGCACAACTACGCGAGCAAGAGGTCATCGCCTTTATATGGAAAAATATCATATGCCGCTTTGGCATCCCCAAAGAAATCAGTTGTGATAACGGTCCCCAGTTCATCGGTAGGAAAACAACCAAGTTCTTCGAGAAATGGCACATCAAGTGGATACTCTCTACTCCATATCATCCCGCCGCTAACGGTCAAGCCGAATCTTCCAACAAAACGATATTGAACATATGGAAAAAGAAGCTCGAGGAAGCTAAAGGGCTATGGCCCGAGTTACTACCAGAAGTATTATGGGCATACCGAACTACGACCAAGACCACCATGGGAGAAACACCGTACTCACTGGTCTACGGGATTGATGCAGTCATACCTATCGAGGTCGGGGAACCAAGCCTGAGATATTTCCATATCAGTGAGTCACACAACGACGAAAGTAGGTTGCAAGATCTAGACGAAGCTAAAGAACGAAGAGACATGGCCCATATAAGAATGATAGCCCAAAAGTAGCAGGCAGAAAGATACTACAACAAGAGAGCCAAAGTAAGATTGCTCAAATTCGGTGATTACGTCCTCAAAAGCCAAAACACTAGCATCAAAAGACCTGAATGAGGGAAAGTTGGGGACCAACTGAGACAGACCGTACAAAATCACAGCAGCGGCGAAAAAAGGAGCATTCCAATTAGAAACAATGGAGGGAAAAACACTCCAAAACAATTGGAACGTTGCCCACCTCAAATACTTTCACTTCTGAAAGGCATCTCCTTAGTCGTACTCTTTTTCCCTGCTCCGAGTTTTGTCCCAATTGGGTTTTCTTAGAGAGGTTTTTAACGAGGCAACGAAGGGGATACCCGGTGTCATCAGAGCGCAGATTCATCACATCGGCCAGTCGACACAGTCTCCAGGCCAATATAATGAAGGGACTACACTAGTTATTTACCATTGAACAGAATTTCTCCATTGTATGAACAGAATTTCGCCATTGAATGAACAAAATTTCTCCATTGAATGAACAGAAATCTCCATGGCACAAACAAAAGTAATCTCCATTCTAAGAACGGGTCTCCACTGAGCGAACACCCTAATGGCTAAGGCCATCGACATCAAACTTCGACTACGACGGATACTACTTCGACAACAGTCGAAGAAACATCCTAATGGCTAAGGCCATCGACATCGGGTTCGACCTCGTTCGACTATGACGGATACTACTTCGACGACAATCGAAGTAACGGCCTAATGGCTAAGGCCATCGACATCGGGTTCGCCTCGTTCAACTATGACGGATACTACTTCGACGACAATCGAAGCAACATCTTAATGGCTAAGGCCATCGTCATCGGGTTCGACCTCGTTCGACTACGACGGATACTACTTCGACGACAGTCGAAGCAACATCCTAATGGCTAAGGCCATCGACATCGGGTTCGACCTCACTCGACTACAACGGATACTACTTCGACGACAGTCGAAGCAACATCCTAATGGCTAAGGCCATCGACATCGGGTTCAACCTCGTTGGACTACGACAAATACTACTTCGACGACAATTGAAGCAATATCCTAATGGCTAAGGCCATCGATATCGGGTTCGACCTCATTCGACTACGACGGCTACTACTTTGATGACAGTCGAAGCAACATCCCAATAGTTAAGGCCATCAACATTGGGTTCGACCTCGTGTGAACCATGACAGGTCACTTTGACGACAGTCAAAGTAACGTCCAACAGCAAAGGCCCTTGATATCGGTTCGACCTTGCTCAAACCATGACTATTTTTTTAACGAACAACAAAAACATCCTCTACAGAGGCTAAGTGCTGTAAAAAGGAAACCCAAGGAGGGAAAACCAACAAGCAGACGAAGAAATAAAAACAAAGTTTATATAACAGCAAAAAATATATTTACATTCGCCCTTACGGACGGGCCCCAGTACATTCCACAAAAATAAAAATTATATACAAATTTGTGGCTACTCTTCGCCCCCTGGGCGATAAACATCATTATACCAAGAATCCGAGTCAAGCCGATCGACGTCCTCGAAAGTACAACCTTCCCTATCAGGAGAGTCAGGATAGTACCCACATGCTTCACGAGTGGTGCGAGCCTCACGCCGCCGTGCCTGAACTTTCTCCTCCGTCTCCTAGCCCTCGGAATGAAGCTCTCTATACACATCGAGTTTAGCCTCTGCAAAAATCCACATCTCATGCGCACTACGATGCATACTCTGACCAGACGAGGGACGATATGAGGAGGACTAAGAAAGGTGACCCATTTTCTCTGACCTTGGGAGAGCGACCTGCCTAAGTCCATTGATTTCCGCCATCCTGGAATCGAGCTCGGCGGTCAGGTCCGCTACTCTCCAATGAAGGTCAACATTCTCCGCCGCCACCTCTCGACTCAGCTCGAGCTCATCATTTTTCGCCCCAAGGAGCGTCTCCATTTCGCTGTTACGGGCCACGGCTCTCATCAGCTTGTTGTCTGTCTCTTCCAGCTCAGCCCCCCTACACTCTAACTGGGCCTTCCTCTGCTCAAGCCCCTCGCGGAATACCCGAAACTTAGGGTCCTACTAGTAGAGGTCAACCGTCGCTTGATGCTTAGAGCGGTACCTTCGATACTTCTTCAACATCTTTTCAAAGATGGCAACCCTTTTTTGCTCACGACGTCCCCTCTCCACCTCCAAAATGAGGATCTGTAAATAGAAGTAGAAATAAGCACGCTTCAGGTCAGTCTTACAATATGCAACAGAGAGAAGAAGAATAAGGATTACCCGTAAAGCAATGCCGGCAACCCTTCGTGATAGCTCTGCATCATTCACGGCACTGAGCGTCTCGCTCTCAGGGGCGGCACATAACAGAGTAAGGTCCGATACAGCCTGCTCGCTGTTCAGCAATAGGTTCTAAGCCCCCGGAATCACAATACGATGGTCGAACCTGTTCGTCATCATCTCCACATGAGTAAGGCCCCTCACGAACTCATCCACGTCCTCCTGGGCAATGTCAAAGTCCGATTCCTCAGCTTCCTTGCCAATTCCATCGACGCTGGTCGATGACCCCCCCTAAATGACACGCGCTGAGCTAGTACCAGGAGTGGCACTCCTCTGATGGGCTAACCTCCCAAATAAAATTGCATCGGCCATTAATAAAGGGCCTCTTCTTTTTTCTTTCCAAAGATTCCTCGCCATCGGGAGACTCGTCTGCAGGTTGTGGAACCGGTGTAGCCGATGCTGACTCCCTCACGACCGTAGTTGCAGACGCAGCCCCCTGCAAAGGAACTAGAGGGAGACCCTCTCGGACAAACTCACATAATATATTACGAGTATCCGAGGCAACGTCGAACTGCATGGGAGTAGGGAATACCGCCCTCTTCCTAGAAGCACCTTGGCCTGTCGCCATAAAGATAGACAAGTGAGCGAGGTTGCAAATCTTGCAAAACAAAAAGTAGAAATCTACCTGAAGAGACTGTGGGTCCATACGCTACATGAAGGCAGGCCACGTGCGGGTCTCTTCCACATAGGGCAGCAAGTCAGCAACCCATCTCTTGAGACCGGTGACGATCCGGGGCGGATGAGCTATGGTTGCAATATAAAAGTTAGAATCGCAACAGTCACAAGTAATAAGGAACTTAACAAACTGCAATACTCATGTTTCGAATTCCACTTCTCTGGAAATCCAGCAGGGTTAGAGACCACATGCTAGGTCCTGATAAAAAAATATTTACGCCAGAACCCACGACTAGCTCGGTCGTCGGTTTTGACCACCAACCCATTCTCACCACGGCTTCTTAAATGCACCATGGTCCCTCTCAGATAACCAGCACTGAACAATTGTAAGAGGTGATGGATCGAGACTTCACATCCGACCAACTCTGCATATTTTGTCAGCAGGGTATACGGCGTAAGTTGAGCCGGGAACACGTTATAAAATCGGCAAAGCTCCTCCGCCAAAGGGAAAATAGGGAGGCCATAATCGATCAAAAAGGGATATTCATAAAAGGCACAGTACCCTGGCTTGTGAACATCTACGTGATCTCTCCCCGCCGGAACCATCTCGACATGGGCGGGTACGCCGTACTTCATACGGAGATCATCTAAGTGATTTTGCAATGACTCCAAAAGCACCGGAGTAGGCATGGGAGAGTTTTTGTTGAAATCACTTCAGGACAAGAGATGCTTCGACTATAGTGCTTCAACTGTAAGGGGACTGATGTCCTCTTCTTCCTCCATCTCTCCGCCATCAGAAGGGAGCGGCACGTTCGATGGGGCAGCTTCTGGGACCCTCTCATCATTTCGGTGGGGTCTAGGCATGATTTCGTTCGAGAAAGAATTGCACGCAACACAACAGAGAAGAAAGGAATTTCCGACCAAAGGAAAAATACCAGAGTGCGAAAATGGACATTGAAGGGTTGGAATGTTCTTACAAGTGATCAAAGTTTGAATCAGGTTAAACCCTTCCACTATTTATAGGGTTGAGTGGCGCCAGAATCGAAGAGGCAGACTTCTTATCAGCGCGGAAAACCAAGCACCAAAGCATCTATTTCCCTGCCTCGAGAATACGCGCAATGATGACGCATGTGAGTTATGATTGTTTTCTCTTACCTGTCACGTCACAATTCTTTGACAAAGTCAAACTCTCCTTGAACAGAGGCACCGATTCCGCCCATCGTGGATGCATCTCGCTGCGACCTCGACGAGCGGAGGGACTAATTGTATGGGGCCAAATTTGACCGACCACGTCCCTAAACCAGCACGACCAACCACTGAACATGTGTAGGCCGAGACAGAAGGATGACTTAGGGGTAGTAGGAGAAACGACTCCATAACTTCGTCGGCCTCTCTATAGCGTGTACTTTGTTTCTGTCCTTTAATATTTAAATAAGGATCCCCACCATATAAAGGGGGTCCAAGCTTTGTAAAAGGGGGATTTGGATATACAAGCTCTCTTACTCACTCATCTCTCAAAAATTCTCTCTCTCTCTATCTCTCTCTCTCTCTCTCTCTCTCTCTCTCTCTCTCTCTCTCTCTCACATATACTATTGTTGCTAAAACCGATTATCAAGAACATCCTTGGATTTTATTATTTTCGATTACGATTTATCCCTTCACTTCTTTTGATTGATTTGCTTAAAAAGTGTTTAATAACTTTTGGGTCAAACAATGTCGAATGAGCCTTTTCATGTTCTCTTTTTCTTTAACACTAGAGACCCCCTCCCCCCCTTCTCCCAATTTCTTCTCCAAAAATTATAGGCCAAAATGGTAAAAGGAATATTGAGAGTATCCAAATTTAAAACCTCTAACCTAAAATAAAATTTTATACTAGAAGTCCTAAAATTTATAGTCCTAATAACCCACCTCAAAAATAGTAGTTACAAAAGTGGGTCTTGATGAATGTTTTTATTGGATTAAGATGTTAAAATTTCCAACGCCATGAATATTGGGAGAAAGAAAGAATAATTTGATTTTGAATTTTGTAGGTTCGAATATGATGGGTTATGTTGAAAAGTTAGTTGGTATTGAAAGTTCGTCTGTGGGGAGTTGGGGTTAGTTGTTGATGGAAAGAAAGAAGAACATCAAAAAAGGAAGACGAAAAGAACATAAAAATAGGAAAGAAGAGAGAATAAAATAATACTTCCTCCGGTTCAAATAAGTGATTTTTTAGCTGTTTCACACAGATTAAAAAATTCATCTTTTAACATTAATTAGCAATAAAATTGACCATATTAACCTTTACTATCTCTTCACATAAATATTCCTAACACATATTCCAACACTATTTACTCCAAAGGCAATGTAGGAAAAAAATAATTAATTCATTCTTAAAATCTGCTAAAAAATTACTTATTTTTGGACTACAAAAAAAGGCTAAAAAATTACTTATTTTGGACCGAAGGGAGTACTCCTCCACGGTAGTTTGGCTTGACACAAGATTTGAGAGAAACAAAACTTTTAAAATATGTGGTCATAAAAGCTTAAGGGTAAAAACTTTATGGGATTATAAAATTTGTGTGATCATAAAAGTTTCTCATTAAGATAAAAGTAGATAAAATAAAGAGTTTAAATTTTTAATTGTAAAAATATATAAAATTTTTCGAATGGACTAATAATAAAAGTATGTCAATTAAATTAAAACTGAGGACGTAGAAAAAGAAGAAGGAGAAAAACAATAATAATATATCTGAGTATATTTCCACATGTGCGGTAGTAGGCTGTACGCATAACAAAGAGAAAAAAAATATTATATTTTGGGATTTTCACGCTTGCTCAATAGGTGGTATTAGACTTCAAATTAATACATGGGTTATATGTCACGATCCGGATTTTTCACCATCGGGAGTCGTGATGACGCCTATTGTCGGAGCTAGGCAAGCCAAGCATTAAAATATTTGTAGATAACAACACAACAGTAATAACAATAATAAACCTTTACATAAAAGCGGAAGTCTTTTATAACATAAATAACTGAAAACCCAAAATGCGGAAGTTAATATTTCTCTACCCAAGACTAGAGTCGCTATCTCACGAACCACTAAAGAGTGCTACAAACAAGGCTAAATAGAAAATACATAATGTCTGTCACGGTAAAATGAAAACAAACTAAAAATGGGGAAAGGGACTTCGGCCTGCGAACGCCAGCTAGGATACCTCGTAAGTCCCTAGACTGAAGTCAGCTTCCGATCAGTATACTACTTTTGTGGTCCAAAAGCTGCTCCGGTACCGTGATCTGTGCAAAAGAGTACAGAAGTGTAGCATCAGCACAACCGACCCCATCTGCTGGTAAGTGTCTGGCCTAACCCCGGCGAAGTAGTGACGAGGCTAGACGGGACTACCAAATTAACCTATGCAGTTCTATATATATATATATATATATATATATATATGCGACAAAAAGGAAAGAATACAGAAATTAAACAGTTAAGAGGGAGGGAAACATACTA
>MU730184.1:3744-16134 GCA_026770625.1 Nicotiana glauca
AGATTCAGGGACTAGGTGAGCTGCAAATTGCGAGGAGGCCTGCAGCTAGTGTAGTTCCTTTCTGTACTTTGATTATTTTTTTCCTGTCCATTGTATTCTGGACAAAGGTTATATTTTATTTCATTATCAGTAAGTCACTCATGCACTTGTGACACTGGGTTCTGGGATGGTTTTTGAAAACTTTGATTTAATTGTTATTGTTAATTTGAATTGAAGCAAAACCCTTTTTATTTGTGAAAAATGGAAAGAAAATTCTAGAATTTGATGTTTTTAAAAAGGATTTTTAAATCGGTAATCTAATTGGCTGGCCTGACAGCCGTGTCCGGCTCCACCACGACCCTTAGTGGATTTTGGTTCGTGACACAAAAGGTCATCCGACTTAGTAACTTGTCCGACCTCTTTCTTATTTCAAGGTATTGACACTACCAGAATAGGGAGTCTTAACCAGTAAGCACATCCCCGGAGGTGAGAAGAGAAGGGTTTCGCCACAATTTATTTCAAAGCGGTAACAAGCAACATTTTGCACATTAGGCATGGAACATGTAGAAAAATCAGATATAACCAAATACAACAATTATTCCGAGCTCGAATTCTTAAACCCTGAACCGAAGTTCTGGGTTTCTTATCCCCAGCGGAGTCTCCAGAGCTGTCACACCTCCTTTTTACGAAGTTTTAATACACCCCGTGAAGGGCGTAATAAAGGAGTTTTTCCACTTAAAGGACAGCCAGAACGGGATTTATTATTATTTATTCAGAATCGCCACTTGGGAGATTTATGGTGTCCCAAGTCACCAGTTGAATCCCGAACCGAGAAAAATATGACTCTGTTTACAGTCCGCGAACCAGAAATCCAAATAAGGAATTCTGTTAACCCGGGAGAAGGTGTTAGGCTTTCCTGGATTTCGTGGTTCTAGCACGGTCGCTCAACTATTGTATTTGATTTTATCTGATTTTAGTACATGTTCTACTTTTATGTGCCTTTTATTAATCACCCGCTTGTATTATATTTATTATTTATTTTTTTAAAAATTGCAACGTCGTGAAAATGTATTTTTGAACCACGCCGTACTAGTACGCCCGTGGCTTTTAACACATTTCGACTTCGTTGAGATTTGGATTTGAGTCACATAAATGTGCACCCATATTTAGGAAAGTAATATTATTATCAATCGCGCCTAAAGTGATTACGTGTTTATTATCTTCGGGGAAGACCGTGAAATTCGCTAAACGGTCCTCCCAATTTCTAAGTATTTTTAATAAACAATTAATGAGGGCCCTACAATTATGTAATTTATTTGGCGAGGCTCGTCTCATCTTATTCAAAGGCCAAACTAAAATGACTACTATTTTCTATATGTATTTTAGCTAAAGAAATAAAAACTTGATTAATTTCGAATTGCATTATATCAAGGCAAACTAAGATTCACATTTATATTCTAAATTGGCCTACATGACAATCTATAATATGGCCCAATTGCTCAGGCCCAACGTCAGTAAAATTGGGCCAAGTGACTTTGACGCCTAGCTTGGGATCAAATCCTTCACAAATCCAATTCCAAATAATCCTTTTCTATTTTTTATCATATTCAATAGCTAACTTTTCTTCTTCTGTAAATCTTCTTATTTATGGAAAAAATGAAATGGAAATTATAATAAACGAACTCTGTAGAACTAAATTCGAAATAAAGTGAAAACTAATGCATTTTTAACAGAAGGAACGCGTGAATCTGCAGATGTTATTGTGAGCAAATTTCACGTCCAAACTTGTCTATTTAACTATCAAATTATTAATACATTTACATTTAATCTAGAATACGATGCCTAATGCTTAATTTCCAATTACTTCGCGTGTGTCAAATTTTCAAAGCGGAGTAATTATCAATTCATACAAATTAGCTAGAAGTATAATCCACATTTGCTGATTGTTTCAGAAAACTAATACTCTATATATATTTTAAGTTCATAAAACTGATTCCTAGATCTAACAATTACTTTTCTAACACTATAAGCTCTGAATTCTGTTAAAGTCCTATTACAAATATAACACAATGAAAGTTCGAATGTAACAATAGAACAATCCAAAACATTATTACAATTAACTATTCCTAATGAATACATATTACTCTAATCTAGATCTATATCTACTCAAATCTAATTACACATAAACGTATATATTGCTAATAGATTATAAATATTAATTGGATTTATTTTCATTGCATATAGCTTGAAATACAGCAGTAGAGGCAACTGTGTACCTGGAAAATGAATGAAATCAATGAGATTCTATGTCAATTTGTATAGTAATAGGAATCAGCAACAGCAACAAACAACAAACTCAATCAGCCTCAATCAACACCAGATTTTAACCACAGAAATAACAGATCAACAAAAAACCAAGCACTTGACTAACGCAATGCAACTTCAACAACACTTCACAATCAGAACCAAATAGCCTTCAAATTGATTTGAGAACTAATGAAACAATGGGATTTTGAACTATTTCTACTATTTTTGATGGTTTTTTGGAGTTTTGAAATGATGAATTTTGAGAGTAGAGATCGAGAATAGCAGAAATATTTTAGGTGGATTTCAGATTGCTCCAAAAAACTTATTAAATGAGGCATATGGGTGCCTATTTATAGAGTTTAAAAGGGAGGAAAATTCAAACTTTGTTAATTACAAAGTAGTCCCTTTTTTATTTCAATTATGTCCTTATTTTTATTAGTTATTCGATTGCTAACCCTTTATTTATGAAGAATTACACCTGTTCCCCTATCTAGAACATTCCATCTTGGTATATTTCCTATCTTGCCCTCACTTCTATTCAACATTCACTGAATTACCCTTTTCTTGTGCCCATACAACCCCTACCTCCTTAGTATTATTACCTTAACCCTTTTATTGTCCCCAAATTACCCTTGAATTTCAATCAGATTTACCAAACGACCTAATGCCTTTTACCCTGAATTATTAATTTCTAGAATGTAAAGTTGAATTAACCATTAATCAGAACTTAACGACTAAAAATCAATTAAGGATCAAATCAGTTATACTAATTATGGTTTAATACTAATTAATCTTAAAAATTGCCAATCATTATCACTAACCATCAATACCAATATCTAAAAAAAATTAATTCAAACATCAGAGTCAAATAATTGCCACAAAAGTCAAACAGATAAAAATAATATTGGAAATTATCAGAATCTAATTATTTAATCCTAAGAATAATATCTAAAAAAAATTAAACCCTAAACATGCGAAGAAACAAATAAAAGAAGAAAAGAAACAAAAAAAAAGGGAAGAAAGAAAAAGACTTAGCTTTATTTGTTTTTTTTTTCTTCTTGTTCATGCAATCTTGTTTGCTTTTCTTTTCTTCTTTTCTTTTTAGTGACCAAGCTTTCCAGGACTTCAGGGCCTTGGGATATCAGTTTTCTTGGTTGTGGTCGCCGGCAGACCTTTGAATTTTGGTTTGAGCTTTTCAATGTCTTTTAAGGTTTGAGAGTTTCAGAACAGGGCTAAGGATGTAAAGAGGAATCTCTGGTGCGATTTTGGGGTGATTTGGGTGAACTAGTGTTCGCCGGAATTAGGGTTCCGGCGACACTATTTGGGATATTTGAGGTGATCTAGTAGGATTCGAGGGCAAAGGACTATAGGGGGTGATCAGGAAGTCTAAGCGGTTCAAGGGTGTAATTTGGGTGGTGGTTGGTGGAGGCGGCGTCTCCCGCCGGTATGGTTCCGGCGGGGACTGGAGAGGATTTGAGGCGGCTAGGGTTTCACGGGGAAGGAGAAAAGGTAAATGATTTAGGGTTGTATGTATATTTGCTATATTAAAAGACCATTGATGATCCATGGCCGTTAGATTAAATGGATCAACGGCTCAGATCTTTTGAGCCCCTAAACGACATCGTCCAACTTTTAATGAAAATGCAACCTCGTCCGTTAGATCAATCAAATGAACGACCTAGATTGAAGTTACAATATGGTGTCGTTTTACTTATTAGTGGTCTGTGTTATGTGACCGTTAGATCAATTGTTTCAACGGTACAGATCAAATGTAATAAAACGGGGTCGTTTAGACTTCCTGGGCAAACCGGGTAAAATTCTTTTTGGGCCTGGACATTTTCTGATTTTTGGGCTAGTAACTAATCCGATTTTTAGCCCAAATCTTTATTGTTTTGTATTTTTTGTATTGTATTTTTCTTTTCTTTTTGTATTTATTTTCAGATTTTACTAAATTGTTAAACTAATTAATTTCTAGAATTTATTTTAAGTTAAAACACTAAAAATGCTTTTTTTTGATTTTCCATTAATTTGTCTAAAATTGTAAAATTAAAAATCCTAATGCATATGCATATTTTTATATTTTTTTAATATGAATTATTATGCAACTAATTAACACAAAAATACCACAAATATCAACAAAAATTTAAAAATCATTTTGTTTGGATTTTTTACGAATAATTTGCTTAGGGCAAAAATCACGTGCTCACAGGTAATATTGATACAAAATAAATATATATCTTAGTAGATTTGTTCTGAAGAGACATTTAATCTGATTGGATTTGAATCCAAATTGGAGTATATGAATATACTTCCAAATAGAGAGGGATACATGTCCGAAATAATATTTGAGATTGTTATTTATATATATGGGATAATCAATCCGAGTCATATTACTATTAGCCATTAAGAAAGGCGTATATATTCAACTTGAATGGTTGTTGTTGGACCTACCATAAGTCACGTGTTTGTTCAAAGTGAACTTTATTTTGGTGACTTATTTGCATATATTTATCTTGACTTAGATGTAAAACTCTCATTTTTATCATAGGATTCTTGACTCTGGCATGGAGTTCTCGATCCTTTTTGTGTACGTGTAGTATATGTACTTTTGAAGAACTCATTCAATACTGTTTGAAGTGTTTATTCTTGATATGAGCAATACAACTAACTGAGTTGAGCTGGTAAATTATATCAGAATACTCTTAAGAATTCTATCTCCCAAGGCAATCAATTGTTTGTATCACTTTTTATAATTTCAGGTCAAATTGACTAATCTTCAAGTATAAGTAATCTTTCTAGCATTTGAGTTTTGAACTATGAGAACTCAAATACTGGAATCATAAGTTGACAATTCGCAGTTTAATAGTCCCCAGTAGGATAGTTAGTTTCGATATTGATGAACTTTCAAATGGTACAATTCCAACATAGGGACGGTACTGAAGCTCTTTTTATCAAATATTTTGTACTCTGGTCGAGAACTACGGGGGTTCCAAAATGTTTTTGAGGATCATGCCAGATCTTGATTTGAGCTATTCATACTTACTTTGACGAGTTTTGATTTAAAGGCTTATTACCGGAGTAATTTTAACTACTTTCTTTATAAATTTCTCGCATCATATATTTTCTTTGTTTGACCCATGTGGCATTTTAGCTTTTAGAGCCTTGAATATTCTCAAATATAATTCTCCTTCAACAAGGCAGGTCGTACGTGATGAGACACACTCAGAGTTATCGAGAGCATGTTTGTCTTTGGGTAAAGTCCCATTCTGCAAGTAATAAATGAATTTATTATGCCAATTCAAATTAAATTAGTCAGGCTTACCTCATTTTGATTCTAATTGATGAAAGATCAGGGATCGCCTAAATAAGAGATGGATCAATCCCGAGATTGTTTGATCTGGAAACGATATTTCTCAATAAGTGTCCGGAGTTACTTTCGGAGTTGGTGATATCAGCAGTAGATCCGAGACTAGTACATTTGACTCGATTTTCTTGGGTTGCATAGTTTTCTTGGATTTGACCAATTGTTAAATTAATATTTTTTCTCTGAGTCCCCAAGCTAATTTAAGCCCTGTAGCATATGCTTCATACTTGGCTTTGTTGTTAGTAATAAAATAACTTTTATGAATTATCTAACTACTTTCCCTGACAGGCATTAAGCATTGTCCCTAACTCGGGAAGTTTAGTCCTTGTGGACCTTATTATGTAGAAGGTCCAGATCCCTAAAATTATCCCAGAAATAATATGTTCGAGTAATATGTTTGAGCTAAGATTAATCATAAAATCTGCTAAATTTGAAATTTTATAGCCGTACGTGACTGATAAAAAATATCATATTCACTTAGTTCGACTACTCATTTAGTTAGCCTTCCTGACACTTCATGTTTATGCAAAATATTGCGCAATAAAAATATAGTGACTACGGGAATTGAATAAATTGAAAATAAAGCCTTAGATTTAGGGCAACTACAATTAATGCCAACTTATCAAAATGTAGATATGTAGTTTCCGTATCTAAGAGTATTTTATAATAGATAGGAGAATATGAACCTTTATCTTCTTGAATTAAAATTGCATTTACCGAAACATCCGAGACAATTTGGTGTATCGACAATCATCTTTCTCCTCGAAATTTTTGAAAGTAATGATGCGTTGTTTTTAGATAGCAAGTTCGAATGATTTGACTTTTCGGACTAAACTGATCTTTCGAAGTTCTGTAACTTTATATTTTATTATTTGACTCTAGTTTCTTCTTTTGCTTGACTGGATTATATCGCAGGTCAATATTGAGCATATAAACCTTTACCTCCGATGGTATACATATTATGTTAGCATGGAGGCAAGAAAAGCAATTTTTACTAGCATGTAAAAGTTTAATCAACTTACCTTTAAATTTGGTGTCGAGTCTCGACCAACGTAAACCTTCCTATTTGGGAAGTCAAAGATAATTTCTAGTTCTTCAGCATTTGCACTTGTGGCTTCTGATGCCTTCGGTTCAATGATTTCTTTCAAAAATATTTGTATAATTGTTCAAGGTTATTAATGAACCTTCTTTTCTCGTAGGCTATTTCATCCCGCTACTATCTCTTCTTTTTCAGTTGTTAGGTCTGGTATATTTGAAAGCAATCCCGTGAGTGTTTTACTCATGTTCCTCCTAATCTTCTTTCTTCTCCTATGAAATTTTATAATTTAGCAAGGTAATTCCTTACCTGTTCAGGTAGATCCGGATCTTTTCCAGCCCGTGAAGAAAATATCGTATCTCTTTGCTCGGACCTGTTTTTAGATTTTTGCGTTTAGATTCAGATCACCCAAAAATCACATATGTTTGATCTCCGGGCCTATTTTTGGATATCTTATTAGTGTCGATTTGATTTACCGTGTCTTCTTCTGTTTAAATCTCGGTGCTGCAACGATTATGCATCTCATTCTTGTAGGATAGATAGGAATCCCTGGATGTGTTCTACCCGCTCATTTTGTTCCTTGATATGTTTCTATAAGGTTAGATCTAATTTTTGCAAATTAAAATTACTTGGTGTATCTGAACCTCATGTTCCGGAGCTGTTTCATACAGATCCGTTATAATCAGTTTTGGTACTAATAATTGCGGTACCAATATATCGATGTACATGCTGTACTTTTCTCTGCTTGTTGCTTACATATCATTATCATGGCTATTCTTCCCTTTTTATTTTGCATGGTAAAGCCATCTCCAACTTGGTTGTCCTCAACTGTGTTGATTGGTAAATTTTGCCCATGATGAAGGTTTAAACTGAAAAGAAGCAAATATTAACAAAAACGGTTACTATCTTTGGATGAAAAGCAAATTTGCTTGAGTTTCCGGTAACAGAACCATACTGTTTAATCCAAAAATAGTTTTTAATGTCAAAGCAATAGTTTTATATGACGGGCCACATGCAACCGATTCAATCTAAAAGATATAAAATTTTGTTAATACAACGTGATAGAGAAGTGAAAAATAAATTCAATGACAGATAATATAATAAAAATAAAGCAGAGAAGAAAGAATTCTTATTAAATGATCCTTGATAGGTTAATGAGTCGAACAAAGCTTGGAGGGCCGAACTATGGCTAACTTGAGAGCAATATGCTATAAATTACAATGTATAAAATTGTAGAGAAGAAAATTAGATTCCCCTGATGGTGGTAAAAATATATCTATTTATAAGGCTAAATCTAAGTAATCATTCTCCTTGAATTATGGGTCCATTATGAGCATTTACTCGATATCCATTACTTTTGGAAGACTTGTAACAGCTACATAAATGCTGGAACTCCGTAACTGATGATTTAATTATGTAATTGATGAGTTAATTCTATAACTGATGAGTCAATCCTGTGCCTGTTAAGTTAATCTCGTGCCTGTTGTTATAATCATTTATTGCATTCATTAATAATTGATTTGTAGCTGATGGTGCAATGATGATATATCCCATATAATCTGGGATTAATTGATTCCTTTCTCATGAGATATTCTCCTGCACCTGATCCGGAATATTTAGTGATGATTAATTCCGAGGCTAACGGGCACAGTACGAGTATGTTCGATCCCGGGGATGTTTCACATATCATCTTTACATGTCATTCTTCACTTTTCTTCAAACTTTGCTGACACGTGTCATCATTTAATAGACCCACATGGCAAGTCTAATTTTTTCTAATACAGTTATATTTTTTTTCTGGCATGAGTAAGTTCGAGAGAACAAAAGTTCAAGGACAGCTTTGTGCGAGACTTCGTTATGCTTCATCCATTTGTCAATTCTCTTGCTACATCTTTACATCTATTAATTGATATTAGGTGAAATTATGTATTCCTAGAACTACATTACAAGTTTAATTGGTACCCCATTTTCAGGGTAAACAGTTTGGCGCCCACCGTGGGGCCAAGGATAATAGTGATTGTCCGATATTGATTCTCATAACACACATATACTACTTTACACTTGTTCTCACAAGTATTTTCAATTTCTGGATCAACATGTCTAACTTACAAGTTATACGCATGTATACGGCGGTCTTCGATGGAAAAAGTGATACCACGTCGGAAAACCAAGATGTCGAGCTCGGGGTCGAAGTTCCTTTCCATGGTCATGGTCGATAACACTTATCGAGGTCGAAAGAAGGCTTGCTTCGAGGTGATACTAGTATGAGTCAGTAATAGAAAGAGCGGAATACCGCCACTATTAAAAAATTGGTCTACTGTAACGGTTAGCAAACTGTTCCTATAGACTATAAAACTGTTACCATAGCTATATTGGAACGGTTTACTACCCATTACATCAGCCTCTGTGCCTATAGGTCTATCGCAACTGTTTTTTCCTTCTCTATTGGAAAGTTTATTTTTTTCAATTGGAACGGTTTAAAACCATTACTATATCGTTTATACAACGGTTCTTAACCGTTACCATATTATTTAACGCAATACTTATGTAAGCTATTGTTACGGTTATTTATGGATATAGCAACGGTTTCTTTAAGATACCACAACGATTTCTTTAGGCTACCGCAACGGTTATATTTGTATTTGGAACGGTTTATAGATCAATTTGGAACATTTTATAGGACCTATTGCAACGGTTTACATTGTCTACTGGAATGTCATTTGTGTTCTATTGCAACGGTTCTGGTAGGCTATTGTACTAGTTCGGTTAAACCAAAATATATCACCTGTTATAATAAATATTTATATATATAAAAAAATAATAACACTAAAATTTAAATACATCATAAATGAGACTATTAATAATATAAATTATCCAGCAAGCAAATAATATTCATAAAGCAAATGTTCTACCCCAAGTACATAAGTTTAGTAAATTTCAAGAGAGTAAGTAAGTTTCAAAAATATTGATAACAAAAGATTCCTAGAACATTCATCTATAAAAATTCAAAATTATATCTAGTTCTTTTTCATCATTTATTTCTTGATCTTCTCCACCTACAAAGAAAATATAAGTTTCTTCATATTAGAAAAACCAACATTTCAAATATATTATTCGAATTTAAGAGAAACATCTTCAACCTCACGACTTAAGAAGAACTTGATATCCTTGAAAAGTACTTTGCATTCCCTGATTTCAAAATCATCTTCACATCAAGAAGCCTAAATACTAACTAGGAAGAGCAATCAAAGGAATATAGAGATATCGGTAAAGAGGCAACACCCTTAAAAAGTTACCATACTATGTGTCGACGCCCCCCTTTTTCTAAGGCGAAATCGGGTTTACGATATTATGGACAAAATAACTCTCATTCCCTTTTGAGGAATCGGGTTATGGAATTTGGAGAGTCGCCACCTAATGATTATAGTGCATTAGGACACTTTAAAGAAAAAGAAGAACATTTAAAAAAAAACCAGAGTTCGGGTAAGGGCATGAGATTATCTCGAGGGGAAGGTGTTAGGCACCCCTCAAGATCCACTAGTGTGGTTCCCAGCCATGCTTAATTGTGACTTTAAGAAGAGTAGAAAGAAACACATAAAATTTGCATATAATAGTTACAAACAAAATTTAAAATTTTAGAAAGGAAGGGAAATGAAATAAGTGATTTTAAAAGAGAAGGATTAATTGGAATATAAATTTAAGAAAAAACATTATACAAGTAAAGAAAAGGGGAAAGAGGTCCTAGGTTTAAATACAATATGGATCACATCAGTACAATACCCAGCAATCACTCTTCAAAGAGGGGTCGCACGAGATATTAGCGCACCGGTCATCATATCCATATTCTACCCTTCCCGCCCCGTAAAAGTTATTTAAACATGTGGATCGGTCACGAATGCTTATCGCGTGCTATTACCCGTCCTGTCCTATAGGTCCTAGAGGGTATTTAGGACCACTATTCCTATAGGGTAAGAACTAGGCTGAACCCTTAGGTTTAAAGGTCAAAATGCTAAGCGACATACAAAACAAATAGGACTTCACTTAAAAGAATCATATAAAGAGCATGTAAAAGGCTCAAACATCCCTCCATATATAGGCATATAATTAGCACGTCTCAAACACATTTAAGGTCTAAAGAAATGAGACTTTAAAAGCTGGAATGTCGAAAGATAGGTTACAATAGGAGCTGAAAACTTAACCAGAATTTCAAAAAAAAAACTTGGTCGAAATTTTTTAGCATTTGAGAAAATGGCAGTAAATGTACAACAGTTTAGGAATCAATAGGAAAACACTTTGCAATGCACTTGAAAATGTATAATAAACTATAACGGATGTAGCATTCCGCTAAGAGCAAAAAGTGGCATAGTTTCGGACAGGGGAGGTAGAAACATATAGCACGGATGCAAAACCATTCAGGATTTCAGAAATGTAAAAAGAGAGAGAGAGCAGTAAGTATTAGTGTTAAAATATACCTTTGAAAAAAAATTATAGAAGATATTTAAGGACATAGTATTCTGATAAGTTTTAGAAAACAGTAGTCCAATTCTGTACTGGAAAGGTAACTTAGTAGAAAACATATAGACGTGATTAAAAATGGGACGAGAGTTTAGTAGGAAAACCAAGTAGACTTCAGAGAGGTGAAAATGAGAAACAAGTTCAGACAGTCAAAAAGGGTGGTATAGTCTAAAATAGGCGGAAATATGATTAATCGATTTATTAGGTCCTAAATCTTGCCTAGGCATTATATATATATTTCCTAATTGCATGCTTGATTTTCAATTTTAACAGAGACGGTTAGCCAGACTTATGTTGTTAACGAAGTTAGTGAGGCATTCAACAGTTGCAAATAAAGCCCTACGTACATGATATCTAATGCACATAAAGGTCCTAAAACATGGAATCTAAATGCAGTAGCAGTAACTTGTTGGTTATTAAATGATAATGATTAGAAAGTAAATAACAAGCAGAAAGTAAAAGAGCTTAAAAACAGGATTTCTAGTCATGTGAGATGCATATCCTAGACAGGATGTCTATTGCACAAATAAGAAAAACCCTACAAGCATGTTTTCTACCCGTACCCCTTAAACTAAGCATTCATAGTCCCCCCATTTCACTATAAACCCCAATCATTCATTACAAATTATTACAAACCAAGGTAATTAAATTACAGTAGTGAAGAAAAAAAAGTAAGAAGTTACTCTATAGGGAACCTTCAACCAGGCCCAAGTCTCCAACCTCACTTTCTTCGAGTTTCACAGCCTTTACTAAGGTTTGGGTGCGGCAAAGCTCCCTAAGGGCCCATTGGGGCCCTTGGACAATACCAGGCACCCAAATAGATTAACATTAAATCAGTGCAAGTGTGGAATTACCAGCCTTGTGCATCAAAGTTCAGTGGGTACTCAAGGTAACCAAAGCAATGCTTACACCAAGGGGGTAGAACCTAAATTCTAGGAGTAGTGAGATTATGATAGAGTTTTAAAGAGATTTAGTTGAAAAACAGTTTGAAAGAGGGTCCATAGAGAAACAATTTTGAGAGAAAAGCAACAGAAAATACAATATCAAGCAAGCACAAACAGGGGCAGAGCACATTGGGGACAAGTAACTCACAAGTGAGAACACAGTTACAAGCACTTCAGAACTTAAACAATCAAGCAGGTTTCAAACAACATGAGATTGATAGATACCAGACAGATTCACACATCAG